>JAKSZP010018554.1:0-159021 GCA_022478985.1 Massospora cicadina
TGTAATTGGCAGCACATACCAAGGTGATTCATATCACTAATTAGTAATTAATTTGATCAAAAACTTGACCAACATCAAAAAACTAATTTTGACATAGACCAACAAAGCACATGTGCCCGAGTCATTAAGTTAAAACTTAATTTAAGTCCAACCTAACCAACAAAGCCCTTGAGCCTGTGTCATCATAGTCAATTATTATTAAGTGAAATTGCTAGGCCGCAGATCCTAAGCTTTGCATAAGCCTAGAATATACCTTATCCATAATTGCTGATATCTGATATGATCCATAATAAGTTTAAGCATGCTAACATTATTATGTCCCTATCAAATATCTGACAGTTAGGTCCAGTCAATTACTCAACACTGGTCCAGAATGCGGTTAGCCACTCCTGGCCTTTCTTGATCCAAATCTAATTTAACACGTTTAAATAATCCAGGTTGGAGAAAACTTTTTCCTTCTCCATATAGCAAGCAATCTGTGAGTCCAGTGGGATGGGATGCAAGTCTAGTATTGTGACGTTGTTGACATTCCCATAATCTACGCATGGGCGTAAGGTACATCAGCCTTCTCCACAAAGAGAAGTGGGGAGCATACTAGAGAGGTACACTGAAATATTGCGCCTTTAACAAATTACTTCTTAACCCACACATCTAAAGCTGCTTTCTCCAATAGAGTAAAAGGGTAAATGGGAGAAGATATATGCACCATATCAACAGTGAGCTTAAACTTGAAATCAAACTCAGAATGAGCTGGTAGTGCATTGGCTAAAGCTGCATCAAACAAAGTTTCCAGCCCTTCAAACAGGGAGGTAAGGGTTCCTCCAGAGAGGGCTTCAGCAATGGAGCAAGACTAAGAGTGTGGATATTGGGCTAGTGAGGCAAATTTCCCTGAGAGTTTGCTTTAGCCAAGGGGACAACTAATTTATGACCGTTCTTCAGAGTTAAGGACAGTGTATTGACTTTCAAATCAGTTCTGACGTCAAACTTTTGCCAACACTCTACTCCCAAAATAATGGGGCGCAAGGATTTTTGATAGCTTGGAAGCGGTCAGCTAAATGTTATTTGCCAACTTGATAATCCACTAACCCCTGAACCTTCAGTATTGGACTACCTTGGGAAGCCCCTCCCCTAACCATACCATCTGGAAAGTAACCCAGTCAAGTTAGTCATCTAGGTCAGTTCAATAAAATTCTCAGAGGCTTTTGTATTTCCCAAAATAGGTGTGCTGATTTTCCTTAGATGGGATGAAAGGATAGCAGTCAACAAAAATTATCCATAATGGTCTTTATTTATAGAAGACAACGCCAACACTTCACCACTAAACTCTGCTTCAGGGATGTACACACCCCAGGGTACGTTTTTGCATCAAAAAATGGAGAGGGATAGTTGGCCACTCTTACTACTGAGGTCACATATCCCACCATATCTTCAGCAATTTCATAAACATTTTTATATTTGAGAGGTAACTCCTTTTCCACCTCCTGTGTTCTGCGGATCATATTAGTAGTCAAGCGTGGGTTTTCTGGATTTTTGATGTACTGAAATAGGTTCCACATCAGAGCTCATAAGAGATGATATTGGGCATATTTTTATATAAAACGTCGTTATAAAACGCGTTTTGGGCCACAAATGACCCCCATACCCATTTTGGTGACAATTTGTGCATCATTATCCAAGGCTATCACCACCAGGCCCTTCATTGATGATCCCACCTGCACCATCTGAACATGGTACCAAGAAAAAAATATTTTAATTGTATCATTTTGTGAATTTTGGTGGAAATTCAGGGAATCACAACTCCTGGATTGTGAAGTTTCTGAATTCACCATGTATGAGAAAGAAGGGTGGGTACTTCCCAATCAGAGGTAGCAAGAATAACTCCAAGATGCTCCAACCATTGGCAAAATGAGAAAACATAGGCGATCCCCACTGTGAAAGTGACCAAAAGCTGGCACACTCAACCTACACTTTGCAAAAGTCCCACATGGATAAGGTTCATGCATATAAAATAAAGGGGTTGTTCATCTAATGTCAAGAGAGTTTTATAGCTCTCCAGTTTCCCAGTGAGGTGGTGCACAGTGAACAGCTACAAATCCAGGAAACTCGTTGTCAGGATTATGGTAAAAGGGGCACCGCAAAGGGCGCCAGAGCCAAAGTTTCCTGTGTGAGGGTGTATAACACAGTGTATAGGAGTTGGAAACGAATAAATAGCAACACTTGGGTGGGCCCCACGGGGGTGCCCATAACCAAGAGGGGATAAGTGCTAGAGGTTTGGGTGCCTCAGTTTGGAGGGAACCAAGGGGACTCAATGGTGCACTTGATCAGGTAGATATTTTAGTGAAAATAGAACGTCCAAATTTATTGAAGACTTCCTTGAGGAGATCTGCACACAGGTTTTCACTACTAAATATAAAAAACTGTAAATGAACAGGGGATTTATTTAAAAAAATGACTAATGACAAAGGTTGGTCTCAAAGAAACATACTTAAACAAATTTGGGGGAATCTATTGATTGGTGGAAGTGGTGCTAAGTCCAGGTGAACCAATAAGTGCAAGCTTCCATCACGCAGGTTACTATAGCTGGTGATTGACTGAACTTGAGTTATTGATTGAAGGCAAGGGTAATATGAGAGTAAATTTCAAAAATTGAATGGGGTTTAAAACCCCATTTTACTATCAATCAAAAAGAACTGTCTCTATTTAAAAGGTAAGTTGTTCATTCTAACGCCGCTTCTAAAATATCTGGCTGGGCATCTTGTACTTCCCCTGAACCAACTTGAGCATATCTGGCCTGCACCCAGCGTTAGTCCAAGTTGTGCCTTAAGTCAGAGAGGCCCAGTAACTTGGCTTCATTTGACTCTTGACGCCCAGCTTTGTCATGGCAATTGGTCCCCTCAATAAAATTATGTAAACATGACAGTTCAAGCTGCACATAAGGTTGTCAGGCACGGACGCCTAAGGAAGACAACCAATTACATTCACCAGTATTATTACTGAGAGTCTATTATCTATGGTGTGGCTGATTATTTGGCTTGCTGTGCGCAGTGCCATTTGCATAAACCACATAAGAAAAAATTGGATATCAACTTGTCCGACCTGGATTTGCCTGGCATACAGTGTCAATTGACGTGATGGGACCACTGAATATGAGCATGGGGAGTCAAATATATTATAGTTGTGATCAATCATTTAAATAAATGGGTCAAAATGAAGGCCCTGGCGAAAGTGGATGCTTTAAGTACCACACAGTTTATCCGGGATCAAGTTGTTATTGCCATGGATGCCCACAAGTCTTGTTGAGTGATAATGGAACGAATACTACGTCCCATGTGATCCTGAAATTGAACGAAATAATGGGGACCTGAGGAGTTATGTTAGTACCTTACTAGCCAGAAATGAATGGATTGGTAGAACAAGTAAATGGAACTCTGGCCGCGACACTGAAGAAGCTGGTTGCAGAAAAAACTACCATGTGGGGAACCTACCTCACATTGGTGACATTTGCATATAACTATTAGTCATCATACAGTGGTGGGAAAAACGCTGTTAAAATTGTTGTATGGAAGAAAGGACATGTTGTCACCAATTCTATATTTGGTAGTCAAACCAACATTGGAGATGAGTTCTGAGCAATGCTAAATCCAACTTTCAGTTATCCTGATTGAAATACAATTAAATCATTCAATACAACCTTGATAAAAAAGATCAAGGCCAAGACAGTGGATGATAAGAAATGATTGGCATTATCCAATTACCATGTAGGCAATAGGGTAGCATATTGTGACACGCATGACTTTAGAAGAAGAAATAAAATAGATGTTCTGTGGTCAGGTTTGTTTGATATTATTGCCAAGATGGCAATGGATGCATATTCCATCAAAAACTCGCAGATGGAAGAATTGTTAAAAGGGTTCATGCCAAGTACCAAAGCAGTATATCCATGAAAAAATAGGAGTTCCTGAAGGACCACTGAATCATTAAGATAGTTTGTGTCCTGACAATTTTTGGTTAAAATCTAAAAAGGACCGCTGAACCAAAATAAATGGTTAATCCTTAAAAAATAAGAGCTCTGAACCATGAAAACTGGTAGGTCAGAGTATACTTAGGAACCATTTATGGGGAATAACAAATAAAAAGATGGACCGCTGAACTGAGGAAAGGTCATGTCACATATAAAAATAGGAAAATTTAATAAAATATTGATAAAATAGGAAAAAAGAAGTAGAAAAGACATAAAAATCATATTATAATTTTATTATTATAATACTTGATTTTAGGAAGATTCTGCTAATGTTGCCTCTTAGAGGAGGGAGAATGTATGACAGTAGGAGTAAATAAACCATCATGATCTATTTGAGATTGAATGCTAACAAGGGCTAGACCTACTCAAAGCCAAATTTGTTGAGCAGAAGCTGAACCCTGAGAGAACATGACAAAGGAAAGAGAAATTGAGATGTTGGTACCTGCCAAATATGATACTCCATATTGTGTAGGGAAGCAATAGAAAAGAAAGAGGCAGTTGGAAAATAACCCCAAGTCCTGATATGGCACTGGAGCCAGACTATTAGTCTTGAGTGTTTTCTAACAGGCTTCATCAAGAAAATTGGACATGTGGGCTAGCATAGAGAAAGGGATACTGGATGGAGATTGCCAAATCATGCCTCCAATTAGAGACATGAGAGAACATATCAATGTGATGCGCTAGAGACAAGGTAGTCATGCAAGGAGCAAATGGCAACCTAAGGCAATGACTATGAGCTTTTTGGAATTGGAAGCAGGATGAACAATGGAAGTTGGGAGAGGCTGGAAGCTTTGTGTCCAACTTAGGAAGGATTTGGCCTGCAAAATGAAGAGCGTAGGCTGCAACATCTCAAACTAAGATGCTTGAGGGAACTGAGGTGTTCTAAGCCTCAGCAAGGGCCATGATTACTCAGTTCCTTAATTCTGCGTAGGGGAGCTCAAAATGTTTGTGATTTCTGATAGTTTGTTTGGTCAAAAGAACAGCTGGTGTATAATATTGTCCAAGCCATAAAAGGAACTCTGGAAGAAAATCAGAGTCAGCACAAAATGACTGACTGATATTGGATGACATTGCTTCAAGAGGCTTAACAATTATAATTGGATTATCCGCAAAAAGGAGCTAAATCTAGAGTAGTATTGAAATCCAATTTGGGAACTGATGGAAGAGGGAGAATTGGCCGCAATCTGTTCAAGATTCTTGCTATTCTGGTTTCATCAGGATTGGATACTGTTTCTGGTAGTACAGTGGAAGGACTACCTAAATAGGCTTAACTTGAAGTATGGGTCTTAGGGGGACCATAAAAGTTATTTCTCTGAGCAGAATTACTCATCAATTGAAAAAGACGGACATCTTCAGCAGAAGTGATTGTTAAGATATTGTTGGTACCAAGAGTGAGAATTTGACATATGAGCTGGATGAAGAAGGGAGATGTTGGACTTTTTTATAATGGTTTATATTATCCAATTCAGTATAAATTAAGCTCTAATTTATTCTAATTATGGTGAAATTAATTTCAAATTTATGAAATGAGCTCTTAAAAAAGAAAAAAATTGAAAGAATGTTATGAGAAAAAAAGTTATTAACAAAAATAACAAAAGTAAATATATCTAATAATTCTTATTTTTGCTGCAAGAAAGACATCAACGGTAGCAACCTCCAATCAAGGAGGAGGGAGATCATGGAATCAAGGATGCCAAACCAAGATTTTGAATATGACAAA
This sequence comes from Massospora cicadina, assembly GCA_022478985.1. Taxonomy (NCBI): domain Eukaryota; kingdom Fungi; phylum Entomophthoromycota; class Entomophthoromycetes; order Entomophthorales; family Entomophthoraceae; genus Massospora; species Massospora cicadina. The sequence continues at coordinate 5,742 of JAKSZP010018554.1, forward strand.
GAGTCATATGCCCTGACTGGGGGTAAAACCAGCATTATGGGACTAGCTTCATTATAAATAAACCAATTAGACTGGAACAGCAGTGGGTCATGAGGACCGCACTCTGAGAAGGCAGTAGCAAGGAAGAAAAAGAAGAGAACCACAGGCTGAAGGTTGTCCTGAGCAGAGTTGAGTGCAGAACAGTTGTGCTCCACTGGAAACTATAAAGTATTTAACCTGGTCTGAGATGACATTCTCCTGACCTGATCTTATTCTTGCTGGAAATCTAGGCAAGAGGGGGATGAGTTGGGATTTTTGCTTATCTTAACAGCTTCCTAGGTTATCTGCTGGCTTGCTAGAGGATAAGTCCCACTACTGAATGAATTAGATATTGGTTAACCTTGACTTTGGGTTAATAATGTCTGTGGATTTTGGGTAATTCTCCAAGTTTGGATCCTTCTAGGATCAATATGTGCAAATGCTTAAGATCTCGTTGGGCATAGTTGCCAAAAATTGGGGCATCTGATAGTTGTTTGCTGATTAACTATCAGGTGTAATGAATAGGTTGGTCAGGTTTTATCACTAACATATTGGGAATTTAATCAGCAGTTGTGAGGCTATTGATGCCGCTTGCAACTAGCAAATCAATCAGTTGGTTCACGACCTGATATCTTGGGTAAAGAAGCCCATTACCTAAGAAGGTCACTAGCCAAATGTGGTTGGTTTGCTGTGATTGAGTGGTAATGTTAGGGGCACGTTTTCTGGCTCTTTCCGTTTTCAGATCTCTGGGATGTCCAACGGAGGAATACTTAGTATAATGGAGAAGACCATCGCCAGTGGAGATATCATAGGAAAATTTAAAGGCAATAGCTGACATTTAATGGCTGAGGCGCCAACTGAGGAATTGGGCGCTGAATCATCCCTATAAATTCCCTAGTATTTTATAATAATAAAGCAGATTGTTACAGTTGCAAATATCATTATTAAGCTCTATTCATCTGCAGTTAAATATAGTTGTAGTAAAATAAATGTGGGCTCTTTTGTGTGGATAAGGAGTAAGGATCAGATATCCTTAGAATAGAAGAAGACCTTTGACATAGATCTCTGCCAACTCAACGTGACGGGAACTAAGGCTGAGGCTTTTGAATCTAAGAGTGTATAAAGTTCATCTGGAATAGGGAAGAAGTCCCTAATTGTCACCATAATCAGTATTTCATGAATTATTACAAGTTTAGCGTTAGGCCACATCTGGGTCAAAATAATATAACCTAAGATTTAAGTCATCATGATAATATTGCTTTATAAATACTTATCAAGCAACACAAATTGTACATATAATTGACTTGTGCAGTTAAATTCTGGAAATCAGTGAAGAATCCAATTTTTACTACCAATGAACGTTAATTAGTTTAACTTTACCTTACACCAATATTTATAAAATAAATAAATCAATACAGCAAATTTACAATTTCTATTTGGAGGATCACTGGGAAGTTTATTGGGATTATCTATAATAACAAAAAATGGATTACACCTCAGATCTAGACAATGCTATTGGACTTGTTCTCCTACTCCAGAAGACAGACACTATTACTTACCATCAACATTGCGCTTACTATTCCCAGAATATCTTTGCCAGATATTAAACAGCTTTTGGACTAGGGATCTCTTCTCTAGCGCACTATCAAATCTGTGGACTATCACATTGGCATTACTCTCAAATTGTTTTGTAGCCATGTGGAGAGAACCCATCCATCACATCCAGCAGGCCTTAAATTCCAACAAAGAAGTTTTGCCACTGCATCTTTCCTGCACGATGCTAACAAAGACAAGCCTTTCATCAAACATGTAATGCCTCTGAAATGGCTTTAAGGCTTGCCTGCTACAGCAAAATGATAACTAAAACACCTGGTGCTTACTTCTTTAGAAAATTTACTGGGGCTATACATTTGAGAGCCATCTACAACTAATATTTGGATGCCATTGGATGGTCACTGATGCACTCATGGTACTTACTACAGAGTGCAAATCACACAATTACAATGAACACAGATCACAATTCACTATTTTTATCAATCCACAGTATATGGTGCATTTTCAAACTAGAACCTTTGTGATTTTCTAAAGTTTGACTTCAAATAAGAGTTTGTATAAGGACAAACCCACATACTTCTGAGCATCCTGAGCTGAATTCCACTCTCATCCCCTAGCCTAAAAATCAAAGATTTGACTACAGTGATCTCTAAGAATAAGTCCTAAAGGAGCCTTTTGCAGCAGTGGCCACTGGTAACACCATCAGGCGCTCTCAGAAAGTATCTTCACCCTCTTTAAGATTGTCATAGAACCAAATTTTGACCATAAGCCTCCTCTTAAACCATATACTGCAAACTAACCACTTACAGACAACACTGAGACCTTACTCCTTAATACCTTTTTATATTCATAAACTGATGACCCAGAAGGTCAGTCCCTATGAGGCAATATAATAGCAGTGAAGAGCCCTTCTGGATGGTACTCCCAAAAGGATAAAGAAATTTACTTTTGTGACTGAGTATGGGTAACTGAGGTCTTATGTCTTTGAGTCATAATGGAAAATTACAACCCACTGACCATAGCCAGCCAGGAGTCAAGAAGTATATCAATCTAATAAAATGAGTGTATTACTGGAATGGTTAGCAAAGGAAGTGCTTGCTTTGGTGGAGTGCTGCCTTACCTACACACAATCAAATCCATACTAAATGGGTTAGAAAGTACTACTAAACCAACTCCAGCAAGCAGAAGGACCATGGAATTCTATATGGTTGAATTTTATCATGTGTTCACCAACTACTAGGAAATTTACATAGTCATAATGATTGTAAATCAGTTCACATAATAAGCCATATTTACCCCTGCATTATGACAACCACATCCTAGGACGTGGCTCATTTATTTGTATCCCAAATCTTCACCCTGTTTGTAGTGCCACAAGATGTGATTAAAAACAGAAAGCCACAGTTTACCTTGGGGTTTTTGTATACCCTATGCGCAATACTAATTATTAACCCATGTTGGTCATTGGAATCCACCCACAGTCAGATGGACAAACTGAGTGAAATAACTATTTTTAGAAAGATATCTGTCAGGATTTCGATGAATTCTCTTATCTCTGAAAATTTCACTCCATCAATTCCCTTGCCATCATTGGAAAAAGAGATCTATATATCTCAATTTATCAAAGTTAATGATCAATCTCATCCCAATCAGTTGATTGAAGATCCAATTGTACAGAGATTAATTCACTCTAATAGAAAATGAGCTGTTATGAAGCCTATAAATATCCCCTATTTTTGATATTAAAAATTAGGTCAAATTATAATCTGTATTTTTGTTTATTTTTATCGCTTATTTAGTGAATATGCTTAGTGTAACTTCAAGATAAACCTGCCCTATTGGAAGTGTAATTCAAAACTTCCAGACTGGTGCTCACTACAGGGGCACTCTGAGTTATGCACTAGTGAAAACGTCAATCACTACCATGGATTCCCATTTTTCGCCTGAAGAATCTCAAGACCATGAGCAAGGCCGCATATTACAATGGGTTCATTTATCTGAAACCCAATTCACAAAATTACCCTCCACGTTGAGTTTTGTGCCAACTTGGAATTTTATGGTCCTAACTTAAGCTTTATCTCATATTTTTTAATACCACCTGAGGTTTTATGAAATATTATTAATCAACTGCTTGAAGGTGCTTTTATCCCTGGAATCTGTGCTACCCAATCTCAATCTAATGCCGTACCCTTATTTTGTGGGAAGTGTTGTAATCTTCCAAAATGCCTTGAATTGGCCCCAAGCAATACTTGCACCAGCTCGTTCACCCAACCTTATACCATTTATTACCCATAGTAGGAATGCACCATCAAGGTATGCTCAATTTACTAGAAGGCCTTCAATCCTTGAATAATCATTTTTCCAAATTTTTTCAAGTCTGCTTCCAAATTTAGCTAAGATAGTTTGTGAAGCCATTATTAGCAATTGTACCCTTCTCAAAAATTCATCAACAGCTTATTCAGCTCGATATTGGGATGTCTGGTTTTGTTGATGATCAGTTCACAAAGCAAGTTCAGGAGATTCAGAGAGAATGGAGATAGGATCTTTCCCAACTTTCTGAACGTAATCAATCAATGGAGGCAGAAGTTAGAACCCATCTCATTCAATTGGAACAGCTGTACTCAGGAATTCAAATCCAGGTCAATGAGGTAGAGAAAACCTCAGGATCTATGGGTCCCCCAGGGGTTGAAGGACCTCGTGGGCCACCTTGGGGAGTAGGACCATGTGGACCACCCTGTGCTGATGGACCTAGAGGACCTCCTGGGAATGTAGGGCCTCAGGGACCACCAGGAATGGATGGACCTTGGGGGCCTCCGGGTGCTGATGGGCATTCTGGATCCCTCCAACAAATTGACTCTCTCTTGAGTATGATGGATCGCTTGCATGGACAAGTTTATAAATTGGCCAAGGAATGTAACTTAACCCCTGAGGGAGCACCAATTAATCCCCTCTTGTCACTTCATTTTTATCTGATGAGTTGGTCAATTTGGGGAAGTAGGCAAAGGACACTGATATCCTGCTCCATGCTTGTGAGTTTAAAGGAGAAATTCTACAAGCAAAGAATGAGACGCTGGAACTCAAGTATAATGGCCAACAGGAACATATTTTTGAGTTATCTCGCCGATTAGATGAGAAAGCAGGGCTTGTTGAGTTGAACTTTTGGATTAGTGAAATGCATACCAAAGCTGCTGGTCCTTATCCTCAATTTTCTTCTCAAGCGTTAGACTCCAATTCGTATGTTTCCACTCAATCAAAACAACCTGGAGTACATGTTTTGACCTCTAATGTCCCTATGAGTTTCAGACTAGTATTCAAGGACAAGTACTCCCTGGGGGAAGGCAGCATTGTCTCTTTCCTCTATCTTTATGAAAAGGTGCTAAGTGAGGCTACAGATCAGCAAAAGATGTGTTATTTGCCAAATTGCCTTACTTGTTTAGCTCAGGATATCATGGTACCCCACAAGATGACTTGTTCACTTGGTCTCAGGTAAAGGAAGCTCTAATCAAAGAATTTGGGAGTGAGCAAACTTTATCTTCCCAAAAACAGGCTTTTATGGGTATACAGCCCCACTAAAACGAATACATCATATCTTTGACCATTGGTTCTATTGGGAAGCTCAGACTCTAGTGGCTTGTAGTCAGTTAAATTTGGATGATGTGATTATGGCAGTTATGTCAGCTTTTTTTCCAGAATGCAAATGCAAGTTTATCTAATCAGTGTAAAAAAGAATTTCCAAAGTATTTTGGACATTAAGGAGGCCTTATTGGAATTGCCTCCTCAATCTAATGAAAAACCCCAAGTTTATGAGTCTCGTAGACCTAGTCACCCCCAAAGTCTATGCTATGCCTGAAAATACCAGGGCGATCCAGTGTAACTACTATCATCGATATTTTCATACTGAGGATTGTTGTTTCAAGAAGGAAGCAGATGAGAAGAAGAAAAGAGATAAGCCCAATAAGATTCTCCACCTCAATAATGATATGAGTGTATAGCAAGAGCATCAAAGTCCAATTGAGTATAATAAAGATGAACATTCTTCTTATTCCTTGCTCTCCTTGTTGGCTCTATCCTCTTAGTTTGGAAGCACCACTACCCATATTGACTTCTGAGTGAATCAGGTCAATGCTAAGGCTATCATAGATACCAGATCACCAGTGAATGTTGTTTCATCAGAATTCATCAAGCAAATCAAATTAACTCCTGATATTTCCCACTTTGAAGAATATGGCACAACTGGACCTCAGAATACTCAGTCAATTGGAGCTTTTTTGTCCCTTCCCTTAAAATTGGGAAATTAACTTTTACAATCCCTGCCATTGTACTTGATAATTTGAGTTATGATCTACTTTTAGGGACTCAATTTTTACAAAAATTTGATGGAATTATTAATTACCCTGACTTGTCGTTGTCTCTCCTGGGGTATAGAGTTCCTTACTTTTACCCAATCATGCTTCTACCTAATGTTGGTTATGTCTTCTAGAAGGAACCAAAAGTTCTTATTCAATTCAATATCACGTTGGAGATTCTCACTAAAATCACCCCTACATCAGCTGATATTGAAGAGGGGATGCCTATTTTCTCCCCCAAAAACTTAGTTATTCCTCCAAAATCACAGGTAATTGTTAACACTTCTTTGCATTTTTTGATTCCCAAAGGACATCTGTTACAAGTTCAAGGCATTTTCAACCCATCTACTAAAGAACTCTTGCCTTGTCCTGGAGTATTGGATTATGCTTATTCAGGATCATTATCTGTCTTACTGGCGAACCTTACCAATGAGCCAAAAGTGGTAGATCAAGAGCATCCAATTGCTTATGTCAAGTTACTGCCCTTATCCCGAATTTATGATGCTAAACCCTTTGAAAGTCTACAAGATTTTGGGTTGGAAAGTGATCAGAAAATTCTTACTGCGGGACCAGCTATTGGAAAACATCTCATTAAGGAACAGGAGAAACAAGTGCTTCAATTGTTAGACGGATATTCCAACATTTTTGCTAAGCATACTTACAATTTTGGGAAGATGAAAGGAGTAATGCACTCTGTTGAAACTGGAAATCACCTTCCTATTTGGGCAAAGCCCTATCATAAGTTTAAAGTAGAAGAAGCCCAGATTACTAAGGAGTTGCATCAATTGTTGGAGGCTGGATTACTGAAACCCTCCAACAGTCCTTGGGCATCTCCATTGTTATTGGTTAAGAAGAAAAATGGTTCCCATCAAGTTGTTATGGATTATTGCAGACTGAATGCTATTACTCAATGAGATTGTTATCCCATACCTAGGATCAATGATTCCCTTAGGTTGTTGGCTGGATCCACCAATTTTTTGGCCATGGACTTAGCCAATGGTTACTGGCAAATAGTTATCACTAGAAGACCGTGCCAAGTGTGCTCTGATATCAAGTGAAGGTTCGTTTGAACCAACTCATATGCCTCAAGTATTAAGCAATGTCCCAGAAACCTTCCAAAGGACCATGGACAGTATGCTACAGGATCTAAAGATTACTTGTGTTCTGGTATATCTTAATGATAAAACCGTGTTTTCCAAAACTTTTACCGGGCATTTGGACCATCTAAAAGAAGTTTTCAGATAAATTCAGTGCTTCTCCTTAAAACCCAAACCCTTTAAATGTTCATTCTTCCAAAACAAAATAGATTAATAGGACATCAGGTCTCAGCTAAAGAGATTTGGCCCCTCTCAGACAAAATTTTATCCATACAACGAATGCCTCCTCCAACATCTCTGCGTTGTATTCAAGTCTTTATCAGCATGGTTGGGTATTACTGGCAATTTATACCCAACTTTGCTGATATGGCTGAACCCTTATTAACCTGTTGCAGAAAGGAGTACCCTTTGAGTGTGGATCAGCTCAAGAACTGTCATTTAATTCTCTGCATACTGCCTTGATCAAATCGCCTGTTCTAATTCATCCCCAATTTTACAAGCCTTTTTTTACATACTGATGCAAGCAATGTCGCCTTTGGGACTATCTTATCCCAGTGTGATGAAGAGAAGAACGATCATCTCGTCACTTTCTATAACAAAACTTTGTCAAAGGCTGAATGGAATTACAGTGTCATGAGAGGGAGTGTTTGGCTATAATTCTAGTAATCAAGCACTTCCATCCTTTCTTATATGGTAACCATTTCACTTTTATTACCGACCATTCTTACTTAAGATGGTTGCAGAACATGAAGGATCCTGACGGGAGGCTGGCCCATTGAGCTTTAAGGTTGCAAAATTACAATCTCGCCATTGTTCATCAATCTGGTGCTCAACATCAAAATGCCGATGGGCTGTCATGATTGCCTATTCTGACCTTGGGACTTGAAAAAGAAGGACGTTTATATAATCTTACTGGACGACCTGAGCTGTGGGATTGAGAAACTGAAGAGTATCGAGCTTTTCTAATAACAATTACCTAAGATACTATGATTCAGGGCAGAGATTTGTTTAAGAAAGTCAAATCTAAGTGGTTGCCCTTTCTGTATCCCAATTATAGATTTCACGCTGTCATGGAAGGTTATGAACAAGTTGGTCATAGCGGGTTAAAGAATACTTAAGAATGGTTGAAGACTCAATACTATTGGAACAACATGACAGAATTTATCTGAGAGACCCTTGACTCATGTTTATTTTTAAACGCCATGGGACTACTAACCCTACTTTTCAACATCAAGTTATGTCTCCAAACTAAAGCATTTGAGGTGGTCAGCATTGATGTTGTAGGTCCTTTTTCTCTGGGATTGCATGGACATCAGTATATCATTATGGCTGTTGACCATTTAACTAAATGGGCTGAGGCCATTTCCCTTGCTACCCCCTCAGATAAGACTACAGCGGTATTTATATATCAGCATATCATTTCTCAACATGGGTGTCCTAAGGTCCTTATGTCAGATAATGGGACTAACTTTACCTCACAACTTATATAGGAGTTATCTAAATTATTTAACACTGCTTAGCGATTTGTTGTCCCATATAATCCATCTACAAACGGGGCCATTGAACAAGTTAATGGAACCCTAGTCTCAATTCTAAGGAAGATGGTATCCACTGACCCAACTTGGTGAAATTTTTATTTTCCTAGTGCCTTGTTTGCTTATAGGATAAGCTATTATTGCATTATCAAGATGTCCCTTTTTAAATGCACATATGGGCGGGATCCTTCAGTCCCTTCTAGTGTTCAGACAATCCTTGAGGAAAGCTTTCCAGAGAATTCTGATTTGATTATGAGGAATCTGGCTGATGAAATTATCCATCTTCAAGTTCAAGCAATGAAATCTATTAAAACAACCACTCTATGAGAGACTCAAAGGAGTAATCAACACAAGCCTGCCTTACCTAAATACCAGATTGGGGATTACGTTATGTACTATCATTCTTGGCCTAGTGGGTGAACTGAAAAGTTAGTAACTAATTTGGTTTCGTCCCTATTGAGTTATATTTCAAAAAGGTCTAGAGTATTTGGTTGTTCATGTTGATACTGGTATATTGGTAAATTGTATTCATCCTAGGTTTTTAAGAAGTCATCCTTTACCAAATCAAATCTTGAGGGGGGAAGTGTCAGGATTTAACTGAATTCTCTTATCTCTAAAAATTTCACTCTATCAAAACCCTCAGCATCATCAGAAGGAGAGAGCAATATATCTCAATCTATCAAAGTTAATGATCAATCTCATCCTGATCAGTTGATTAAAGATTTGATAGTGAAGAGATTAATTCGCTCTGATATATTATAAGCTGTTATAAAGCCTATAAATATCCCCTCTTTTTGATAAATAAAGATTAGGTCAAATTATAACCTGTATTTTTGTTTAAATATATTGCTTATTTGGAGAATACGCTTAGTGTAACTTTTGAGATAAACCTGCCCCATTGGAATTGTAATCCAAAACTTCCAGAATATCCCAGATGTTATGGCACTGCATCCTAGAATACTTGGGTGGCTGACCTCCCCCTGTTCCAAATCACATTTAACTACTCCCACTATTCATTAATAAGTACATTTTCTATGTATGCTAACCTGGGTTACAACCCAGCCTTTACAATTAGCTCACAGATATGCACCTACATCCTGGTGGCGTGCACCTTTTTAATGCACTTCTAAAAAGTAAATTAACAAGTTCAGAAACAGCTGCTGAAAGAAGCCAATAATGGTACAAAATATGCTGACTAAAGATGCCAAAAGCCTCAAACTATCAAATGTATGACTCATGATGGTGACATGGAAAATTTTAATCTTAAATACATGCCAAAACTGTTGTGTGAGATCAGGGCAATTTCTCATTAACAAGGTCTACATAATGAATCATTTTACATGAAACTTTTACCACACTAGAAGATCCACACATCCTTCTACGCTTACATTAAGTCCTAATACAAAAGCAATAAGCGTCAAATGGCAAACATACCTTGGTTTAAGGGCACCATAGTTTGAGATGTAGAAGGTTTTGGATGCACAAAGAGTCTAGAGGGGGATTTGATACTGATGGCATGGAAAGGACATCTGGCATACAAGAACATCTTGGTTCCTGCCTAGAATTGCACAAACTTTTTGGCCTGATCAAAGTCTTCCACAACCTACATATCAAAGCACCTGATCTCTCATCTAGCAAATGAAATTGGCAATATAGCCATCAAACTTTCCCTACTACACAGTAATTACGCCTTGAAACAGGCCCTTGGAGAGGGTTTAACCTTTTTCTTCCAGAAAAGGGTAATGTAAAGATCCCCTTCATGGCCATTAGGCTGGACAGAACCCTACACCCCTTTTGTAAAAAAGGATGTCACCAACTTGCAAGCCCTACTTCTGGAAATGATTGTGAACTTGAGTTATGCCTTCAACAAATGATAAGTAGCTGCTGCTCCTCCCAACCTAAGTCTATGAATCCTCAAATCAACAAGATCCTCATACCTTAAGTCATTATTAAGTCCACGGTATTAATTAAATAAAATCAAGAGCATATTCAGTGATGCTTGTGACCTACTCAGCAGATTATAATCAGACTCTGGCCCTCAAGATGGAAGGAACCACCGTGCTCATTTGAATGAAACGCCCACAACAAACGGAATGGCTAACTAGCATAAGTAGCTATAAGAAATGATAGCAAGGCGCCTTGAAATATGTCAGAGCAAAAAAATTACCCAAAAGTTTATAAAAGCCTCCAAACTCAAGACATAAAATGAGCCAGATGTTGTGTCTAACTTTGATGGCTGAGGTGAACATCAAACCCCTATGAACATCTGGACAGTTCTTAGTGCTCTTGGGAACATAAAATTGCTTGTTCACTTTTCATAAATATGTACAAACATTACCAACCCCTTCCCTCAGTAATATAAATGTCCAGCACTCTGCTGGTAGTAGGGGGCTGGATTTTTAAAAACATATAAAGATCACAAATTCTCTAAACAAAACATTAGAAATTATTAAGCTTCTAAAGATTCTGCACCCATCATAAAAGCTGCTAATACCTTTGGAGTGAACTCATTTGTTAACCTTGGGTTTGATGGTGAGCATCTCAGTGGTAGTTTCTGATAGGCGTCAATCAATGGAGGAACTCAAGGGATGCACCGCGGTCAACTACAGTTCCAATAGTCCTCTTTGACTGTGCTCCTGCTAACCTACATTTTGACCAGAATATATATTTGAAGTAAAGTAATGTCACTGTAACCAAAACATGTTGAATAGGCTCACAATGGAGTGACAATTAAAAAAGAATCCACCAAAAATCTCCCTCAGTATCAAGTGCGCCTCAAGGCCAGTGCTCACTTTAGAAAAATTGCAAACTAGAGGCGCTGACACAGCTTCCCTCACCCTGTAAATAGCCCTAATTTTAGAAAATGTGAGAAAGCTGTTACTGGTATAGGCTTGATATTAAGGCTATGGTTCTTGTTTGTGAACAATACTTTCCCTACCTGTATCCTATGGTTTGTAGTCCTAAAATTCAGAACAGAAATACCTTGTGTACTATGGATTTCATCATTGGTACTGCAGTACCCCCAATGAAAGCCAAGTCTTTACTTGGCATGTTGGATGTATGACAGAAGATTATTATTAAATTATGTAATGCTTAAAATATAACTGATAAAGAGCTTAAGAAGTGTGTCTATGCCCATTGTTGCCATTCCAATTTCTCTATTAAATAAAGAGTTTTATAGAGCTGATTAACTTAGAAGACTGTTCTGCCAATTATGTTAGGGCTTAGGATCAACGACCCCTAACATATATGTAAAACCCTCTAAATTTGTACAAAAAGCTGAAATTTTATATATTACCTATATCAGGATAGACATTAAGTGGGATAGTAAAAAAATTGATAGCTTCAATTTTATATTCTAAAATAAAAAGGGCAGTACTTTAATTACACATATACCAATGCAAATGTAACATATGATATGAAGGTTAATTATTTTGAATCAAAATCTGACCACTTCCAACCTAGTGCACAACACATGTTACTTGATATCAAACTGTACTTTCATTAATTATTCATATATACAACAAGCAATTTAATATTCTAGATCAATGCATGAATAGGATCATATTGTACTTGTATTCTGAACTTCCAAGTAATCTGATAAACTGATTTAGGCAATCAATTAATAAATTATTAAATTTAGTAAAAGTTTTACTCATATCTTATGACTCTCTATATTATAATTTTTATATTGATTAGTAATTTTTACCTCCCCATATTCCCAAATTACAATAGACATTTTATGTTATTTTAATTAGGTAGAATTCTATATTTGATCTATATATAATTCTAACATTTTATCAAATAAAGAGGAATTTTTGCCACAATTTTTGTTCTGCTTGTCTTTTGAGTAACATCCTTGGACCCTAACCTTAGAATATTGGCAACATAATAAGCATACTTTTTATACTAATATTTTCAGATTCCTTGGAACTAAGAAACAGAAAGAAGCCTCTAAGAAGGAACCTGATAAATGGTGCACTACAGGGGCATCAAGAAACTATTAAACAACAAAAAAACAAGTAAAATATTGCATAATGGTTGACATACTTGCATCAGAAATCCCCCACTTTTATAAAATATAGAGATTGAGGAGGATAGAACAACTATAAGACATCTCTAGTCACATTAGAATTAATAGCCCTTTAGAAATCTAGTAGGCATCACATAGTTACATTAAACTACTGTCCCTCAAGCAATGTCATGAAAGACTTAACAGTGGTAAAATACCCCTTAAAGCTATTTAACAAGGTCTGCTGTCCAGATGTAGAGCTTACCATGATAAGCCTCTATAAAAGTGAAGACTTTCTGAGATATACACCCAGTCCATAAATCTTAATATATATCCAAAAGTTAGTAAATATGGATCACACATTGTGCTGCAAATTATAGGAGTACACATAAAGAGTTTCAACCCATTTAAAGAACAAAAGTCTCTGCCACCAAATATAATAAAGGTTAACATCAATAGAATGAAATTTAAACTAGATAATGACTTGTCTTGCATTAAGGAACTCAAAGCAATTAACACCAAAGATCTCACCATTCCATCTATCATCATCATCAAAAATATAAATAATTTGAAGGGTAATTAAAGATGGAAGCAATAAACACCATTGTCTTGCACCTCACTAACAGTCTTGATAAATATTACAGTTATATTACCAACCTGGAATCTGACAATAAGGATTATGCGTCAATATATGCTCTAGATTGAATCAGAACTCTTGAAGCCCACATATATGCTCTTGATACCAAACTGTTTTGTTAAAAAAAGATAGAAACACTAAAATCTAATACAAATCCTACCCTGGAAGACTTGAAAGAATACTTAGAGCCTTTACAAGCTAAAATAACATAGTTACATGCGTCTTAAATAGACTTATATAAAAAGTCTGATGACAAAATTGTAATTTCTTTGCCATTATCAACTTGCCCAAATTAGTGGTTAATACAAACTTATCTTATTCCTGGATTGAAGGAAGATCTGATATAGATTATACTTTCTCAAATTAAAGCTTTAATGAGATGAAGCAAGCGTTCATACATCTCAGCCTACACTTGTCATGGAACCTTCTAATTAAAGTAAGACTGGGCTTCCAATCTGAGTGTGTAACAACCCAGTGGAAATCCTAGAATTCCAATGGCATAGCAGTTCTGATTACTTGTAGAAGGGATCCCCTAGTTTTCTTGCGAGGGAAATAAAATTCAAGAACATATCAAAGACCTCATAGCAAACCAAATGGCTGTAATGGGGGCAACTGCAGGTCTTGCAGGGGTATCTCCCAAGGGTGGGAGAGGCAAGGAGAATAACTAATCCTCCTGGTTTTGCAGTTGGTGACCTTTGGGCTCTTTTTCCAAACCTTTTGGTACTGTTTCATCATAATAAAACTCTGAAAATCTTTAAATTTTAAAATTTTGAAAATGCTGATTGGGTTCATGCATCAAGTTGAATCAAATTGATCTGACTGTTGGAAGGCCTTAAGCTTCACCTTGCACCCATTGAGGGGTTTCACAATGTGTTGAGAGATTGAGGTCATCTCTGGGATGGCAGATCAATTTTATAAACTAGTTTGGGATGGATTGGCCCTTGACAAGATGCACCAGATAGTCCAAAACCTGGTTACCACCTTGCAATTGTGATTTTGGCTGTTTCTCACCCAAACAGAGAATTGCAACTAGCAGAGATAGCCTTATTTCGCCCAAATTGTGCTGAACCATTAGCAGATTGGCGGGAAAATTAGTCTAAATTATCCAAATATTTTGCACAGAGGGAGGCAGACCTGTAGCTAGTCCGCTGGGTGCCAAGAGAGGGGCAGATTGTTGCAAAAATTGTGGTGAATCCAAAAGCTCTTCAGAAGCTTCAGATTGGTGTTGTGTGCCTATAGCAAAATCTTTGATCATCACAATCAACGTTTGATGGGCCACCATACTGATAGCTTGGAGGACCCACTTGACAACCCTCATATCTAAGTGTGTATCACTTCATACTTTTCTAGGTTAAGTGAAAGTATATTTAAAAAAGAGGCAGAGTCCATGGAGTAGGTTTGGGTAAAAGATCATCTTTATTAAAACTTAAGAGTGAAAATGAAAGGGTAGAATACCCCAGTGGTAAATTAGGGACCTCTACCACTGTATCCACAAGTTTGATTCCAGTACAGGAACTTTGGGTAGGGGACAATTATGACTGTGTTGGCGATGCACACCAATGCCCCAAACTGAGATAACAAATAGAATAGGCGGTCCATGGAGTTCCTGGCCTATCATATGCTGCATATGGAGGTTTTCCAGATTTTATCCTCCTTTTTCATTCATTTGATTTCCCCTTAATTGGTGTGGTATCGTCCCCAGGTCAGCTCACCTCAAATAAAATTAAAATAGTGAAAATGGACCAACAACTGCCCCTTCCGGTAGCAGTTTCCTTATATGCAAAAATAGGGAAAAAGTGGTCATGTGTGTGTTCCTAGACAGGGGTAGCTGACGTACTCATGGGTACCAGCCTAGTCTTGGGGTTTCATCAGCTAGCTTATGCACTAAAATGTAAAAGCTCTGGTAACATAAATTCCTGATCCTCTAGGGAAGGACTATTACTGACCCAAACTTGAGTGAATTTTCTTGGATCAAAGGGATGGCAGAATTGTGTTCCACCAGGGTCAATTTTTGATAAATTTTTAAAATATTTTTAATATTACTGAGAACGAATACCAACTCAGATTGGCATTCCCAGACCTGAGGTTTGGGTTTCATGTTCCGGACCATTTTTTCTGACTTAAGAACCATTTTCTGAGTTTTGAGGCTAATTTTCTTTTTCTAAGTAAGTGAGGGATAGCGGAGTGGAAGCCAATGGAGGGGGGGTGCTGTTGGTGACTTTTGGCCTGTATCACCTCCCTACAAACCTCCTTTAACCTTTCAACAAAGGAAGAAGCAGCCAAAGGGGATCTGTGGGGGATCTTTTGGGGCCATTGCGGTTACCCAACATTTGTCAACCACATGTCTCAAGTCCCCCAATTGAGCTAAGGGCTCCAAAGGGGAATTATGTCCCTTTTTCTTCCTATAAGGGACTTTTTCTCAGTCAAATCAAGAGGTTGGGTCTCTAGACTTACACACTGTGATGAATCCCTTGCTTTCTTCTCCCAATTGTTTGTATATAAGAAATTAAAAACTGTTTACCTCTAGTACTATTACCTTAGATGATGCAATTACACTCACCATTGAAGAACTAAAGAGTGTATTTGTTAAAATCTGTGCCACTAGATGGTAGCTCAGTTCTGCATACTGACTTAAACTGCACAGATTCTTAGATGTTTGTGTCGATTTAGTTGAAATTGATTAACTGGTGTAATAAAAGTATGAAGACTATTATTAGAGTTGAATGCCCAAAAGCCAAGTTGAGTGAATTGTCTAACGCTAGACAGGTGCTTCTTCCTTTTATAGATATTTTGGTATATGTAGGGAACACTTTCCCTATTCTCTTCTCACAGAGCCAAGTGGAGAATTGATAAAACCAACCTATGGATATTTGATCCTTGCACTCTTATCTTAAGAGCAAAGTTAAACAGCCCATGTATAGCAACTTAGTTAATATCAAAATTGAATCTAATTTTATTAGGGAATATTTATGGGTTTTTATAGTTAAAATAAACGCACAACTTTTCAGCTGTATCATGTGCACATGACATAATAGTGGGGACCAATCCCACAGATAAGGCTGGGCGCCAGGAGGCCAAGAGGGTGAAGCTACAGGCCCTCCCTGACCTGAGGCACACCCTAGACCAAAGCTGGGTTCAGGCAAAATATGCCCAGCCTCTCACAGTGGCCCAATCATTAAAACGGATGGTGTACTGAATTAACGCGGACAGTTCCATTCAGTTAATTGAGGAATGGGGTTTCAAAACCTGTTCCACTTACAAAACAACGCGTTTGGGTCAAATCCAACTTCAAGCAATAACTTGAGTAAAGTTGGTTTCAGCCTATTTAACTAATTTGGATGGAAGCATTGCCCTATTGGTGGGTCAGTGCATGGGCCCACTGCCACAAATCCCGTATTCCCCCATCCAAGCTTAAATATGTTTTCCCCAACCAACATTCCTTGTTGGTTGACTTCCCAAATAAACCCTTTCCCATTTTACATTTTACTTTTATGATATTCCAAACTCTCCTGTGCGCAAACCTCTTTGAGGAGGTATTGCACTCTGTTAACCTTGCCATCACAAATACTATGAAGCTTTCTCCTAGTGCACCATTGGTTCACCCAGGTTTCCTCCAACCTGGGTCACTTATCCCCCTTTCACTTTGTGCACCACGTCGCGTTTGGTGTTGATCTTATTATCAGTTCGCATTTTTATGTCTAAGTTGTTATTGCTCCAGCACCCTCTGCTGGGCTCTAATCGCTTGGCACTAATGGCTAGTTCCCTGGAGTTGGCCTGGTGCCCCGTGTACTGCCACACTGGGAACAGGAGAGTTATAGATACTCTCCTTACATTAGTCACCAACCTCCTTTTTTTGTGCACAAACTTTTTCTGTGTGGACCCTTTCCAAAGTGGAAACAGTGGGCGCTAGCTATGGGCTTTGGCTGTCATTAGCTGCACCGCTGTTTCCTCTTTTGCTTGAAGGTTGGAGAAACTCAGCGTTATTATGGTTGCCTCCAACTGGAAAGTATCCACCCTTCATGTTTGTACCTGGTGGATACGGACGCTTTAATGTCCAAAAGTTGTGATTCCCTTACTTTCCACCAAATTAATCAATTTCCATTCTGAGAAATGAGTTTCCCTTCTCCAGAGCGTTCAGATGATGCCAGCGGGATTGGCAAAGATGGGCCTGGTGGTGCTGTCTTGGATAACATCAGGCGTTCCATTGCATTTAGGGGAATAGGGTCGTTTGCATCTGAAAACGCATTTTATAATGATAATACTATTCAATCCATTGAGCCATTTCTTAGCTATTATGGCTTGGATGAGAACCCTATGCCTGTATATCAAATAACCCCTGAGAACCCTTGTTTGACCTCTACTATGATCTGTGGCACTCAGAAAGCAGAGAAAGAACTCCTTTTAAGATATGATAGAGTATATGAATCTGCAGAGGCATGGTGGGGTATGTGTCCTCAGTATTAAGAGTGGCCAACTATCCCTCCCCCTTTTTTGATGCCAAAACATACTCTGATGGCTTGCTTGAGCCAGCAGAAGAAATTTTGGTGAGGTGTTGTCATTGTCTACTATTAATAAAGACCATTCCGGGTTTTTTCTACTGACTGCTATCCTCTCCTCCCCTTTGAGAAAACTTTGCACCACTATTTTGGTGGATACTGGCGCCTCTGGGAACTTTATGGATCAGTACCTTACTGACTACCTTGGACTAAGTTACTTTCCAGGTGATATGGTTAGGGGAGGGGCGTCCCAAGGTATTCACACCCTGAAGATCCTTGGGACAGTGTACTATCAGGTTGGCAAGTATCACTTGTCTTATCACTTCAGTGCGGTCAAAAACCTCCTGTTCCCTATCATTTTGGGTGTGGAGTGATGGCGAAAGTTTGACGTTAGAACCAACCTGAAGGAGAATAACCTGTCTCTCTCCATGAAGAATGGTTGCACATTCATCCTGCCTTTGTCAGAAGAAAACGCCCCGGGAAAATTTCCCCACTGGCCCCACCGTCTCCCTTGTCACCTTGCCTTTAATGAAGAAGCCCTCAGTGGAAATTTCTATACCTTCTTGCTTGGAGGGTTTGGAATCCTCTTTTGATGCAGCATCTGCCAACGCACTCCCTGAGCACTCCAAGTTTGATTGTGACTTCAAGCTCACGGTGGATCTGGTGCATATCCCTTCCCCTATTTACCCATTGACTGTCTGGGAGGAAGAGGCGTTGGATGTCTGGGTGAAAGAAAAGTTGGCCAAAGGTGCGATTTTTCAGCGTACCTCCCCTGTATGCTCCCTCTGCTCTTTGTGAATAAGTCTGATGGTACTTTATGCCCCTGCGTAGACTATGGTAACCTTAATAACATTACTGTACAAGACCTCCATCCCATCCCTTTGGATTCACAGATTGCACGCTATGTAGAGAAGGCGAAGGTCTTCTCCAAGCTGGATTGTCTCAATGCATTCAATCAGATCCGAATTAAAAAGAGACAAGAGTGGTTGACCGCATTCTGGACCAGAAAAGGGATCTTCCAGTTTCAGGTCATGCCCTTTGGGCTTAAGAATGCCCCTGTTATCTTTCAACGCCGCATTGATGCAACGTTGGGGGACCTGTTAGGGGTATGCGCGGTCGCCTACATGGATGATACCCTGGTGTTTTCCCTGGATCAGGAGTCCCATGCAGTCCACATTCAGCAAGTGGTGGAGCGGTTAAAGGCAGCCAGCCTTACGTTGAAAATAACAAAGTGTGAGTTCTTAAAGTCCCAGGTCTCATTTCTGGGCAACGTCATGTTTGACCAGGGACACATGATAACTCCAGATAAGGAGAAGGCGATTCATGAGTGGCCTACCACCACCTCAGTCAAGGAATTAAGTAGCTTTTGGGGACGTGTATGTTCCTCAAGAAGTTCACCCCCAATCTGTCTGAGGTGACAGCTCCCTTATACAAGGCTAGCGGTGCCAAGGTGCTTCAGTGGTCCCCCGTTTTGGAGGATGCTTTCTGTCATGATCCAATATGACTGGATGATAAGCACTAAAGTTGATATGGCGGAATGTATGGAATCCGCTGGAATCAAACTGGTACTGGTAATTTAAGTGCATAGAAATGAGGCATTTGGAAAATTGAGAGAATTTATGCTGAGATTTGATACAATTAAGAGTAAGCTAAAAAGGAAATCAGAATAGAAGAGTACCAAGCTGAGGATGCATCTGGCTGAGGAACTGAGGTATAAAGAGTCTGATGGAAGATAAAAGGGGGAGGTTTTTACAAAAAGAGGAGCGCGCAGATAAGTCTGCAATTTATAGTAAAATAAAGATTGTAATAAGGGGTGATAGCTCCATACTTATTCTATTAAAAGTTTTATTATAAGTTGGTGATCCTCATATCATCCAATTTGGTTGCTCAGTGGCTCATACCCTGTGAAAAACCAACTCAGCGGAATTGGGCCACAAACGCCGAGAATCAACAGTGGTGCTCACTACAGGGGGCCCACTAAGCAACTACAGTTGAAAATAACCAGAAAGCCTATTACTCTACAATGAGGAGTCCTCCTCCGTTCTGACAGCAACCCTGCTCACAGGATATAATCATAGAAGTTCTTTTACAAATACAAGCTGTGGAAAAGCACTTAAACAAAGAAAGGGGAGTCCGCCAGAAATTAAAACAACAATATGAAACGCTGCAACAGTTGATCAGTGAACAATTTGCAGAGCATACCGGAGCTGGGGGGAATGGGGTAGTTATTGGCAACTCAGGAGAAGAATGTTATGGAATAACAAATGAATATCCATTGGGCGGTATGGTGAACCCCCCGTGTGACAACACCTCTCTGATTCCTTTTTGCCAAGTTCAAGTCCATCCAGCCAGCTGTGTGATAACGTATCAAGGAATGGTTCCCATAGTCATTCTGACAACAGTTCGCCTGCCCTTTGCAGCAGGGATCCAGAGCAAAGCGAATTCATTAATATTGAGAAATTACCTCCTTTCAGTTGTGATGGGAACCTACATGGTTACTTTAAGTGGTTCAAATTCTCTATGGAAGGAGCTACCAATTGACAAAAAGCAAAATTGTTGCTGTCCGCTTTGGATGTGGACAGTGCTGATCAGGTGACCTGCTATCTTCCCAACCACTCAGTATCTTACACACAAGTAAAAGTGATTATCATCCAGCTGTTTGGGGGTGCTACTAAGATGTGTCAACAAAAAGCTGACTTTATGACTATACAGTTTGACCAAAATGAAACTCTGTTAGAATTCGCTGAGCAGTTTTCAGCGGAAGCACACGTTATGCTTGGGGCCAATATCTTAACCACTGAAGATGTAAGTATAGCAATGACGGCGGCTGTCATACCATATCAGGAACTATATAACGCTATGTCCCATGTGTTGGACGGGAAACCAGACTTATTCAAATTGTAAACGACTTATGGTGGCTCTCCGCCACAAACAGCACTCCCAATGTAGCCTGAAAAATTTGCTGTTGCCCCTGCTCCAACCCTTGAAGGATATAGGTCGCAGCGACTGGGTTATCAGCCACTGGAATATAGTCATCCCTCGCATGAGACAATATACCCCTTCCAGTACAGGTACGCTTCCCCAGTTTGTCTGTGACCTTGGAACCTTACCAGCAAATATGGCCTGTGTCTTCCGCCCCAAACTATAGACGCGCACCTTTTATGAACACTTGCTTCCAGTGTGGACAAAGAGGGCATTATGAAGCCAATTGCTCTAGTCAACCACATGTGTATGCAATGCCAATTAGGATAATTGAGCAGGGAAAAGCTCGAGCAGAATAAAGATGGGACGCTCTATATCCTCTAAGTCCATATCACTTGTCCCCAACAATCCCCAAACATATTTTGGGCAGAAATTAACCCTCAATCGGATGATTTGTTATACCAGCAGTTTTTGTTGGATGCCCCTGCTTCTGCTTCCATGAGTAAAGGCTCACCCCATTAGGCCAAGCTTCGCCAGGATGTGCAGAAGCCATATGCGTGGCAGATCCTGGAAAAGTCTGGCATTAGCAAACCAGATCCTTCACTAAATGTCACTCCTTTAGTAGGGGTTACCGTAGCCATTCTGATGGAGAAAATCACTAGTGAATATCCTCAAGTCAGCAAGGGCATTTCTTTTTTTTGAGTAACACAAAGCCCTTGAACGTACAAGCAATACACACCAATGATTCTTCCTACTCAGAATGTACTTATTGCGAAATATTCGTTCAAAACACGAAAATCCGCGCTATCATAGACATGGGAGCACCTGTGAACATAGTCTCCACTCAGTTGGTGGCTAAACTTATGTTGAAACCAAATGTGGACCATCGCGTAGTATATGGGACCATAAGAATGCACAGCACTGTGTCAGAAGGAGCATATAGCGCGTTGCCTCTACGATTTGGGTCAGTCCAGGTGTCTGCTCCAGCGGTGGTTTAGCCAAATAACCACTACAATATGTTAATTGGCGCAGCTTTCATGAGGAAATTTGGCGTTGTGATAGATATGGTGGAAGAAACCCTTACCATATTTGGAACAAATTCCAGTGTATTTTTCCTCTGGTGGAATTCCAACAGATCCAGTCCACTTTGGTCATATTAATCTAGCGTACAGTGACGGAGTAATCCCTGTTCACTACCAGCAACTGAGTTGGCAGACCAAGATCCTCCCCACCAGATATGAGTATAAGGTAATCCCGCTTTGAGCAACGCGCCCTTTAAGCTTACCATCTGGACACCAGGGCATAATAGGGACTGGGCTCAAAATCGAAGTCCCTAAGGGGCTTTATGGAGAAATCCTGGCGCATCATCAGCACTCACAGCTCAAACCACACGTGGCTCCAGGGTTATTGTTTCCTGGAAATGGGGAGGTGAAGGTGCTGCTCGCAAACCTACAGAAGGAGACAATGACAATCAGGTGGCACCAAGTGGTGGCTTACCTACACTTTGTCCCTATTGGGGAAGTTTATCATATTCACGACTTTGGCTCATGGGAAGATCTTGGACTACCAGCTCGCTCCTTGTTTGGTGTACTGACTGTGGTTCCGCGGGAAGCGCTCACGGTATTATTGGCAGAACAACAAGATAAGGCTATGGCCTTATTTGAAAAGTATTGGGATATTTTCACTAATGATGATCATGACCTGGGGTGCGCTCAAGGGGTGGTACATCAGATAGACATTGGGGATCACCCTTCAGTTCGTTCATGACCTATTAGATGTTCAAAAGCAGCGGAAGAGGTTGTCTCCAATGAAGTAGATAAAATTATTGAGCAAGGAATGCTAGAGCCATCGAACATTCCATGGGCGTCATCTGTACTCATCATCAAAAAGAAGGATGGCACAAACTGAGTGGTTATTGACTATTGTAAACTCAATAATGTAACAAAGAAGGATTCTTACCCTCTTCCACGGATTGATGATGTGTTAGATCAATTGGGTGGGGCAAACTATTTTCTGCCATGGATCTGATCTCAGGGTATTGGCAGATCGAATTGCCATTAATGGAACGGGAGAAATATGCAATCATCACCTCAAGAGTATTGTTCCAGCTGATGCGCATACTGCAAAGGTTGTGTAACGCTCTGGCTACATTCCAGCGTGCCATGGATACAATTTTAGGTGATTTAAAGCTGTCCTGCGTCTTAGTTTACCTTGACAACATCAATGTGTTTTTGCAGACATTTAAAGAGCACCTAGACCACTTGGAGCAAGTGTTTCAGCACCTCGCCGCTGCTAATATCAAAATTAAGCCTCAAAAGTGCCATTTCTTTAAGAAGCAATTAGAATACCTCAGGTTTGTCATGGATTCACATGGGCTTAAACTATAGCTGGCTAAAGTGGAAGCGATAAGCAAGATGACTCGCCCAGTGAATAAGTGGGACATTTAAGTGTTTTTGGGAATGGTTGGGTAATACTGATGGTTCATTCCCAATTTCAGCTGCATTGGGGCCCCGCTTTTCGAGTTATTAAAGAAAAATGCTTCTTGCAATTGGATGTAACGATGACAGAATGCTTTCAATGTATTACATACCGCGTTAGCAAGTGCACCCATTCTGCAATACCCCAACTTCAATAAGCTGTTTAAAGGGGACCATCTAGTACTAAAAAATAAGCTGTTTATAGTGCAAATGAATGCCTCGCTCTCTGCTATAGGGGCATTATTATCTCAGAAGGATGATGATGGTGTGGAGCATCCTGTTGCCTTCTGTATTTGAAGTTTGAACTGTCACAAATGGAACTACACCCTTACTGAGTGCAAATGTTTAGCGGTAATATATGCTTATAAACAGTTTTGAGTATATCTTCATGGTGTGAGATTTCAAGGTGTGACATATCATGCTTCCTTGCACTGGCTACAGAATCTTCGTGAACCAGAGGGATGGCTCACATGTTGGGCGTTGAAGCTGCAAGCATATGATTTCAAGATTTTGCATTGACTGGGAGAGAAACACCAAAATGCGGATTGTCTCTCTAGGCTGCCAACAGTTGCAATCACAGCAGATCTAGATGACATAATGTATGAGAAGATGGTGGTAAATAAATACCAGGATGAGCCACCACATGTGATCAAGGTACTAGATGGACTTAGGGCGGATACCTTTTTTATGTGAAGGAGAATTATATAAGTGGATCAGTGACTAGACATTGAGTTTCCTAAGCCTTCAGCCTGACCTGCAATAATTATGGATGCTCATCAGGCTGTAGGCTATGGAGGGTTGTGGAAAACACTGGAGATGTTGCAATCTCAATACTACTGGGAGAGCATGCATTACAATGTATTGGAAACAATTAGTTGTTGTCATCAGTGTCAAGTAGAAAAACCTTTCCACAAGAAAACCACTTACCAACTAGTGAAACCCCAGTTTGCTTGGCACACTGTTTCCATTGATGTAGTGGGGCCTCTGCCAAATAGTGCCAATTGATCCAAGTATATAATTGTTTCTATCAATCACTTGACCCAATGGGTGGAATCCAGGCCTACTAGCGACTTGGGTGCGGTCACCACTGCCAAGTTCATTATGGAGTGCATTATACAGTGGCATGGCTGCCCGCAGTTCATTCTGACAGATAATGTAACCAACTTCACTTCACATATTCTGCTGAAGTTAAATGAGTTGATGGCAATTTGCGGGGTTTTGACCACCCCTATCATCCAGAATCCAATGGGATGGTGGAGCGAGTCAATGGAACCCTAGTGAACATACTCCACAAATTGATAACAGATTGGCCCTCATAATGGAGTGCCCTTCTACCTACTGCTGTGTTTGCTTACAATATCAGCTATCATTTGGCCACTGGTAAGAGCCCATTTATTGCTGTATGGTTGACATCTGGCTATGCCTGCCTTGTTATATTCATGTGTAGAGGACACTGGTGGGGTGAATCCTCAGCAATATCTGAATCAACTCACAGATACTTTGATCAAGTTGCAAACAAAAGCCTACTCCACCAGTCTAGCAAAGAAAATTTGTGACCAGGTGGCTGACCAGAAGCGACGGAGTGGTCTTCCATTGTTTGCTTTAGGGGATCACATTTTATTCCACGATCAGCATGGATTTAGATGAAAAAATCAGCTCTCCAACATTTGGGTCAGCATGTTCGAGATTATCAAGAAGACTGGCACAGATGTCTACACAATTAAGGAACCTGCTGGAGGTCAGGTTATCAAACGAGTCCACGTGAAGTTCCTTCGAGCATACAAAAAGTAAGAACCTATCATTCAGTCAAGGAGGGGGTAATGTCGCGCTTAAATATGACTGGACAATAAGCCCTAAAGTCAATATGGCGGAATGTATAGAATCCGCTGGAATCGAACCAGTACTGGTAATTTAAGCGCATAGAAATGAGGCATTTGGTAAATTGAGCGGATTTATGCCAGGATTTGATACAATGAAGAGTAAGTCGAAAAGGAAAGCAGAATAGAAGAGTACCAAGCTGAGGACGCATCCAGCTGAGGAACTGAGGTATATAGAGTCTGATGGAAGATAAAAGGGGGAGGTTTTTACAAGAAGAGGAGCATGCAGATAAGTCTGCAATTTATAGTAAAATAAAGGTCATAATAAGGGGTGATAGCTCCATACTTATTTTATTAAAAGTTTTATTATAAGTCGGTGATCCTCCTATTGTCTGATTTGGTTGCTCAGTGGCTCATACCCTGTGCAAAACCAACTCGGCAGAATTGGGCCACAAACGCTGAGAATTAACACTTTCCAAGCAGTGAAGTGCACCCTGTTGTCCATGGCTGTTCTTCGCCATGTCAACCCTTCAAAGGAGTTCATTGTGTCAACTGATGCCTCCAACTTTGCCATAGCGGCTGCATTGTTACAAGTAGGCAAAGATGGGATAGAGAATCTGGTGGGATATTTTTAGGAAAATGTCTTTGCCAGAGTTATATTACACCATTTATGATAAGGAGTTATTGGCAGTGGTGGAGGCGCTGACTTATTGGCATCACCACTTGCATGGCTCATCCCAACCCCTTCAGGGTACATACAAACCACCGTGCCTTGTTGTACTACCGCGCTCCTCTTTTCTTTACCCCACGTCAGACCTATTGGCATGAGACCCTTGCCCAATTTGCATTCATATATGAGTTCACCAAGGCAAGGATAATGGTTTGGTGGATGCTTTGAGCTGCAACCCTTCTTTAGCGCCTGATCCTAAGGAGGTAGAAGTTCACAACACCCAGGTGATGATTTTTTCAAGTAAACTTCTGCCTCAACGACCATCTCCCCTGGCCAATGGGCCAGCGCTTGCACCTCTGGAAAACGTGGAGAAATATAGTATGTTCAGGAAGGTAGTCCTTTCTCAGCCGCTGGCAGCGGAATATACTATGTTACTTGCTAAGTGCAAGTTGAATCAAGAGGATCTCTCCAAGGGCTATCACATGAAGGATGAGATGGTGTGGTTTCAGGGGCACCTGTGGGTTCCTGCTGGACCACTTCATCTGGAAATCATCCAGAACCATCATGATGGACTTACCATTGGTCATCCTGGTAAGGCAAAGACTTTAGAGTTAATCCAGCGCACATACAATTGGAAGGGCTTGCCTGCTCAGGTGTGGCGGTAATGTAAGGAATGTTTAGTCTGCAACCAAATGAAGCCAAATCGTCAACCTTTAGCAGGGTTGTTGGTACCTGTCCAGAAAGCTGAAGGGCCCTGGACTTCCCTATCAGTGGATTTTTTGTAGAATTATTTGTCTCAGATGGTTACAATTCCATCATGGTGGTGGTGGACCAGTTTACAAAGTTCGCCCACTTCATTCCTTGAAGAACTACAATAACCACAGCTGAGATGGCCAGGCTTTTTGTCATGCATTTGTTTGCGCTCCATGGAGTTCCCCAAGAGATTATCAGTGACTGGGGACCCCAATTTACCTCCATCTTTTGGGAAGAGTTGTGTAAGTCTCTTCAGAATTGCCCCTGCCGTTTGACTACCTATCACCCTCAATCAGATGGGCAGACTGAATGAGTGAACCAGTGCTTGGAGCAGTTCCTGTGGTGTTACACCACCGCGGATCATTATGATTGGGTCTCTCACCTTCTAATGGCCTAATTCAGTTACAACAACACATCACATTCTTTGATTGGTTGTTCCCCTTTTTCGCCAGCCATGGCTTTAACCCTTCCTTTAACATGGAGCCCAGTTGTGGGTCTAAGGTTGAAGCGGTGGTGGACTTTGCCAAGACAATCAAAAAGGTCCACCAGGGGGTTTCCACAAGCTTGGAGGCAGCAATTAGAGTGTATAAGTAGAACGCTGATGGGAAGTGCCGAGTGGGTCCTGCGTACAAGGAAGGGGATCTTGTGATGCTGGATGCTCGTACCATCCCTATCAAGCAGCCATGTAAGAAGCTGGGACCGGAGAGGATTGGCCCCTACCACTTTTTTAAAAAGGTGGGCCATGCCTTATACCAGCTAGATCTCCCCCCTTCCTCTGGATCTTCTCTGTGTTTCATGAGAGCAAACTGACGTTGTTTGAGGGCCCCCACCAGAGACTCCTGAGGCCTATCTTGTGGATGGGGCGCCAGAGTGGGAGGTGGAAGAGATAGTTGCCTCCGCCATGCTAAAAGAAGATTGAAGTACCTGGTATCCTGGAGAGCTTTGACGCTGCAGAAAACATTTGGGTTCCAGCGCGCAACTGTGCGCATGCCCAAAATCTGATTGACGCCTTCCACAAGCGTTTCCCCCAGGCTGCTGGATCTCAACCTAAACTGACCGTTGCTGCCATGAAGTTGTCCCCTGCCCACAAGAACTTTTCCCTTTTGCAAGCCCCTGGAGGGGGGTTGAGCCCTGTCAGGAGGAGAGGGTAATGTCATGTGCACATGACATAATAGTGGGGACCAACCCCAAAGATAAGGCTGGGTGCCAGGAGGCCCAGATGGTTAAGCTACAGGCCCTCCATAACCTGAGGCACACCCTAGACCAACACTGGGTTTGGGAAAAATATGCCCAGGTTGGGACTAGTGGTGTGCCAAATGCCAGCCTCTAACAATAGCCCAGTCATTAAAACGGATGGTGTACTGAATTAATGTGGATGGTTCCATTCAGTTCATCAAGATCAAGGTTTCAAAACCTGTTCCACTTATGAAACATCACATTCAGGTCAAATCCAACTCCAATCAATAACCTGAGTGAAGTCATTTTCAGCCTATTTAAATAATTCATATGGAAGCATTGCCCCATTGGTGGGTCAGTGCTTGGGTCCACTGCCACACATCCTGTATTCCCCCATCTGAGTTTAAATATGTTTTCCCCAACCAACATTCCTTGTTGGTCAACTTCCCAAATAAACCCTTTCCCGTTTTACATTTTACTTTTATGATATTCTGAATGCTTCTGTGTGTGAACCTCTTCTAGTAGGTCTCATGCTCTGTTAACCTTGCCATCACGAATACTATGAAGCTTTCCCCTAGTGCACCGTTGGTTTTCCCAGGTTCCCTTCAACCTGGGTCACTTATCCCCTTTCACTTTGTGCACCATGACACGTTTTGTGTTGATTTTATTATAAAATTTGCATTTTTATGCCTAAGTTGTTATTGCTCCAGCACCCTCTGCTGGGCTCTAATCACCTTGGCACTAATGTCTAGTTCCCTGGCGTTGGCCTGGTGCCCCATGCACTGCCATGCTGGAAAAAGAAGAGTTATAGACACTCTCCTTACAAGCTGTCCGCTGGGAATTATTTGCTCTCCTATGCTGGTTTGACCCTCAAGTGTTAAGCACCAAATCTTGGCAGTTATCATTGACTTGATTTTCTAGGGAAGCGTAATCTTTAGCTGTTCAGTGACCAAAAAATTGGTGTTGGGAACTCAAACCCAAATGTGTGGCTGATGACAATCCTACTCTCTACCTCCGGCATTAGAACTCTTAGGTAGTTTCTGACAACTTCCCATCTGTTTCACTCTAAATTATTCCCCATAATTTGATTATTAGATATTGCTCCTGTATTAAATTATTGCTTAATTTTGATAGGGATGATCCTTGACAATAATCTCATCAGTTGACAACTGCTGCTGAGATATTATATTCTTTATTGAAATAATCTGACTATCAGGTGTTATTCCCTCATCAAATTTATGATCATTATCATTGGGGATGATTCCTGACAATAATCTCTCAAGTTGGTGACCATTACTGAGACTATATGATTATAAATAATTTTCAAATTCATTAATTGCTCAATATGTTGGATATTGTGGTCAACTGAAATTCCAACAGTACTACAACTGGCCTTTTATATGAACTCCATAAAAAAAGATCTTGGTACCATAAATGACATCAAGAAAACCTTTTTGATGTATACAGTATATACAAGCCAGGATATACCTAAGAAACTGCTTCAAGGCTGAAGTCTTTGCTGCAAAATAGAGCTAATGTCATGAAGACCAATTCTATTATTGTTACCCCCAGTATGCTGCCACTAGTTTAAAATTGATAAGTAAACAATTTGCTTAGAGACTGGTATCTCTAATGCTAACATGCCTGTAATATCTGATGAAGAAGCGCCTCAAAGTATAAACTGTATCACAAATTTGAGAAACTACATCAACCTCAATGCAAACCATACTGGAGATACTGATGATTCTACCTAAGATTCCTATAACACCAAAGATATAACAAAAGATGTTGGAGACACAATGAATTTATTTTAAAAGATTACTCAGAGCCTACTGAATTCTTATGATGATTCTGAATGAGGTAAAACAAACCTCCTGACAAACAGACATATCAAACTCTTGATCCTAGACTTGATAAGTTTCACCAGCCAATTACACTAACAGGACAATGAACCAGGAAGCTATAATAATAGTACTAATGAAACTTCTAGTATATATGAACACAATGCACTGTAGATACACAAGCAAGATCTTATCTTACAGTATATTGCAATTAGTTATATATACATCTGAGCCAAGAAATCTTTTCTCACCCAATACTAGTACAACCAGAGAAGATTTAGCCATTAAGAATCATTATACTAGGCCCATGAACAAAGACAATATTTTTGGACAAGGGCATTTTTGACCTCAAAAGGACCCAAGGAGGATTCATATACTGATAATCTTCATTCATTATTTTCATAAGTGTTGTTACATATAATTAATTGTCTGCTTTTACAGGAAGTACATTAGTGCTGACTATCTTATCAGATTTTTCTGGTTGTTCATCCTAGGGCTATTAGGATTAAAAACTCCTAACAACAATATAAAACTTTTCAAATCCTATACAACATATATATAAATACTTCTATTAGGTCAGAAATTCAGAAGCAACTTAAACTATCTTTATAACAAGTGAAAATAATTGATATCTCAATTTTAATAAATCATTTATAAAAGGACATCATTCTAATTACACCATGCACTGATTTAAAAGTAACAAATGCAATTCAGAACCACACATATTTTGTATAAAACACCTTTGACCTAGCGCTATATCTCCTATTAATTAATACTAACTTGGATTTAAACTCAAATTATTCACACCTTTAGCAAACTACCTAACATGCAAGATCAACACATGAATAGATTAATATTGTACTTATAATCTGGACAGCCAAATAGTATGAGATTAGTATAAGCAACCAACTGATAATACCAAAATAGATAGCTTGTGGTCATATCTTATAACCTTCTATAATATTGCTTTATTATCAAATAAGGAGATATAGTCTATTCCATATTCCATATATACAATGGCCTTATTTAATTTATCCTAATTTAGTTGGTTTGTAGTTGTAAAATATAAACTAATCTTATAGAAAATAAAGAGGCTTCCCTAATGCCATACTACTTAATACTACTTGTCTGTTCAGTGACATCCTTGGCCTCTAAGCTTAAGATATATTGGCAACGTACTCAGCGTACTGCTAATATCAATATTGCCAGGTTTTGGGATCAAGCATCAACAAGTAGCTACCAAGCAGGAATTCAACACTTATCATAAAGCAGCTACGGTAGGAATTTATTTTTCATATTAAATATTAATCAGTTTTTGATTTTCTAAAATAAATAATTAATTTTTTTAAGAATTTAAGTTAATATTGAGCTAAAAAACATAAGATTTATTTAAAATAATATTTAATTATGAAGCAAGATATCTTGGCTTGATCTAATTATTCTGTTATATCTAAGAGTAAAAAATTGTTGCCAAGTATATAAATCAGAAATTACTTGGTATACAAACTTCAGCTTGCTCTATAAAAAACTGAGCAATTTAAACCAATAATTTGTTTTTTCTATAAGAAACTAAAAGATGCTTTTATAAAATATAACATAAATTTAACTCTCAAACTGTTTTTATAAAAACTCCATATCTCTCAATATTCTTTAGATATATTAAAATTAAAACTAGGTACAGTATATAAAGGCAAGTATTAGTCGAGCTATCTGCATCTTTAATTGGACATAAATCCAATTTGAAAGTCATAATCTAGAGAATGTGATCTGACGCTCGCAAAGTCTAAAACTTATAGAACGCTGGCGTCATTGGAGTTTATCGAGGGTTTCCTCAGTAGGCATTCATCTTGAATAGTCATAATTTTAAACTTTAAAACCATACCTATAGCTTTTAAAATTGGAATCACGTTTACCTTTTTTATTCTAATTATGTTGGACCATTTGACAAAATCATATTTTCTTTTGACTTTACAGTTTGCCATATCAATAGCTTTTACCGTTGTATCGCTCGTCTTCCCCAATTGGATAGTTTTTAAAGCGCCAGCGCCATTAGAATATGAGATAAATTATGGCTTGTTTCGTTATTGCTCGACGTTGCTAGGAAACTGTCGCCCTTTTCCTGATTCCGATAAAGGCGATTGTGATGAAAAGTGGTTTTGTCCCGTATGGCGTACTGCACAGTTTACTCAAGTCGCTGCTACTTTACTTGGAATCTTTATTTTATCTCTCCTAATTTCAATTGTATTTGATTTTAGCTTGCGCCAAAGAAAGGCTTGGCCCATGGTTTTGGCATGCTTTTGACCTTCAGTAAGTTGACGGTTTTGGTAGCTTATTCTTTGTTACTAGCCGCGCAGACTTTTATATTTTAAAATGTTTATTTTTCGAACGTTCTTTTTAAATGCCACTTTTTGTTTTCGCATAAGTAAACATCTATCTAATACAAATTAGCGGTTCTTCAGATTATCTCCATGTCCTGTATTGCATACCTCTTTAATAATTCGGGATGGTTTTATATTGGTACCAAATATGGATTTGCATTCTACCTTTCAACTGCTTCTTGGATCTTGACACTCTCGGCATCTTTCTTTTTGATCGGTGTAGTGCCGAACAGAGCTTTAGAGTATCAAGAAATTTAAGCGGCTGTTATTAATTTATGTTTTCAAGTATTGTTTTCTTATTTTCAATAAACTTTTTCCTCGTGCTTCATTATACTAGTAATCCAAACGAACTAAAAGTTAGACTTGTCTATTAAAAGTTTAATCGCGAGAGGTATTCAACCTATAATAAACTCATAATTTTTAGTTTATGATTAAATTAAAAGGCTTCAAAGCATGTTTTTAAATTTTTACATGGTATATTTTTGAACTATTACTTTGCAATAATAAAGAACTTTTAAAGGCATAAGCATAATTTCATAAGCTTGTTTCACTCAGAAAGCAAAAAACTCGCCCTGATTACAAAAACAGCTTCATAAAATTTTAACACGATCTATTATCAAATTTTTAACAAATAGTTCATTTGTAACGAGATACCAACTTTAGTTAAGGGATGGCGCCAAGAAGGCTTTAGCTTTTCCTAAATAGAATTGTACATTAGAATATATAATACTTAAAATTAAATTTAGTATTATAATAAGCTATTTCCCATTTATAAATGCACCTAATATTTGCTAGCAAATTTTTAAACAATTAACACAATGTCTTTCCAAATATATTGCATAAGTTTACATTTGATTAAACTTTTTTAAACAAGCACTTTCTTTAGACATCTTTATCTTTGCAATACATTTCTTTACAATAAAACAGCTATCCATACACATTCAAACATTGTGCTTTTATCTATGTTTAGTAGCATACTAATTGATTTTTTAAATATATCAAAAAATTTATCATAAACTGTAACATATGACAGATCGAGTACACAAAGTAAGAAAATTATTTACCTATTTATGTGGGACTTAATACGATACTTTAGTAAATCAAGTCAGAATACCAATCTGCTTATCCTGGCACAAATGAGAGTAAGTATTATGGATACCAGTCAAGAGGTTAATTGCTTGCTTAGGGGTTAAATTGACCCAAGAGTATCATCAGGAGTGAATAATTCAGACCTTGAGAAATATGAGAGTACTAAAAACTCTCTTATAGAAGCTTATAGCCAGGGACAGACTCTGAGTATCACTGAGAATGCCAAGTTTAGCAATACTGAAATTTTTGTTAGCAAAGCTAATGTTAAAATAATAATCAAACTTTTCTGACAGTAAATCTGGGGGCTAAAATGATCCAACTCATATAGAAAGGTATGTAGGCTTAACTAAAGCACTTGATCTGAAATGATCCTTTGTATATTCTTATAATTGTCTTTAGGGAAGGTAATTTGCTTAGATTAGTATAATGCCAATGACCAATATTTTACCCATTTTTCCATTTGATATATCCTTCCCATCTTAGTTTGCCTAAAAGATCTAATTTGTCTTTGGTACAAGTATTATATTACTAACCTTATCTATAACTAGTAATTTAAGATTCTTGAAAAGTACCTAAAGTTCTTGATTTTTTAACAAAAGCCCAAATTCTATCACATATCTTATCCTAATTAGAGTATAATTTGTTTATCCTTTGTTTAGTTCTTGTTACAAATCTTATCACTTATAATTACAAAAATTAGCTTTTTAAGCAAAAAGATAGGACTTTAATTGTATTTATCTAATTAAGGAACATACCTGCCAATTTTTGAGCTTATAACTGTCAGACTAAAGAAACACTACGGTGATTCTAAAAACCTCATTTTACAAAGTTTATACTTAAACCAGGACCTAAAACTCAATTCTAAAGTTTTTTTGGATTTCTATATTCTTAAGACTAATCCATAATCTATCAAGCAACAGTACTAAATATATGGAACCAGGTTTTACTACAGAAAGGTAGTACCTTGAACAAATTGAAGCAATTATTGTATAAAAGTTTTATAATAAATCAAGGGATTGTTTCAAACAATTAGAGCTTGCAAGTTGGTGCAAGCAACTGAATAAAGATCAGAAGAGTTGTATATCCCTGTTATGAAAGCTGTGATATCCTTGATGAGGCCTGCAGTGTGGCAGAAGACCAGTGGAGGATCTGAGCTACCCTTTGAGAGTAAGCTTGAGTCCAATTGATCAGGTCAAGGAAATACTGAACAAATTAGTGCTACCTGGCGACTTCCATAAAGCTACATATGTGAGAAAATTTGGACACTCTTCTATCATGCAATGCCAATATGTGTTGGGATTTTTAAACAAAAATATGAACTCCACCAAGAGAGATCTTGAATGGTTACACAAATATTAGCAACTTTAGAATATAGAGCATAAACTAAGTCAGCGTCATGAAGAAACAATTGAAAAGTTACCAACAAAGAAAACTTCAATTGAAAAAATAAAACATTAGAACATGAGCTTAGCAGATATAAAAAAAGTTGATTGAAGAAGACAATGTATATGCCATATGTGTATTAAGCAAAGTGACTCAGCTTTTAAATTTGTATATACACAAAGAGACCTAGCCTCAGTTGCAAAAATGATAATTGAACTATGTATCATTGAAAAAACATTGCCATTATAAGATGCTTAAAGACTATGAGATGCAACTAAACTTCTTAAAATCTTTATTGAATTATATATAGAATGAGTTGGATGATCACTGGGTTGCTTAGCAACATCATCAATTAGCTTTTACTGAAGACCAACTTTCAGAGTTTTAGGCAATAAATGACTTGAACCTACAACACTGGAATTTGGGTCCTCATAGAACAAGATTTGAGAAACTAACTTTTAAGTGAGCCTCAAAATGGAAAGGATGAAGGAGGCTATAATCAGGAGCTTTTTAATAAATGATATTCCAGAGCTACCCATTGATGATTAAAATTAGCATCTCAATTTCTGAAGGATGCAATCTACAAGTTTTAGTACATCAGAAAACAAACCTCAAGAAAAAGTTGACCCAAAAACAATCATTTACCTGATTCCAGAATGATCACAGTAAATACTGATTTTAAGTACCTAGGCATTTCTTTTAGAATCAAGTTCTCCAATACCCTATAATAAATGAATGCCCTTTATACATCAAAGGTTTCTAATTTAGTACACCTATTATTTTGAATACTTTTAAGCCTCTCATCATCTTAAGATAATTGTAAAACATAGTATGTATCAACCACAGTTAGTATAGCCTGCCAATCCCTTCTCAATACAAAAGTAGCATATGTCAATCTATCTGGAGAAGTCATATCACCAATAGCCATTCTGTGTTTAGTTTTTTCCAAGTTTAGACTTTTCCAAGACCTGATAACTTTTTTATATCCAACTAAAAACTGTACAAAGCTGACAACTAGACTCTTACAGGGGCCTTAAAGTTTTTATAAAATGGAACGTCCATCATGATATGGAGAAATATTCTAGCTAGAAATTCACTCTCTAAAATGAAGCAAGTAGCGTAGCAAAGTAGATAAACACCTCTCAGTATGAGATACATCCCATGTATTTTGAGAATCTGTAGATTTGAGATATCTTCAAGTTTACCCTGTGACACCTCAAATAAAGCATAAAATTGCAACTGATACAAGAACATCAACACCATGATTTAAAAAATGTTAGATGGAATTTTTCTAACTGTGCCCTTTCTAAATAGTCTCAGGCCTCTGATATTCCCTTCACAATGATGGATTATTAATCCTCCTCTTAACTGCTGCTAGTGAGTTGGGTACCAAGGCATACTAAGATTTTGCCACTTTGTGCAACTGGAAATCTAACATTTCCTTCAAGCTGCAAGAATGCATCACCAAGAAATGATACAACATTTTGGAGTTAACCCAAACCCTCCATGCCAATGTAGTGGTTTTATTAAGATGTCTCCTTCACGTTCATCAGAGATAACTATGAGGACACTATAGGCAACTGATGACTTTTAAAAAGCCTCAAACCAGATTGCCTTGATTAACTATGATTTTTTTTGATTTTTATGAATGTTATGATCCAGACTTTCCTTGATGCAACTTTGCTCTCATATTTTTAAAAGTATATTTCAATTGGGCCTTTGTACTGATGAAATTAGCTACAATTAAAAACAATTTATATCAAGATCTAATGAAATTAGACACAATTTAAAATGAACTGCATTGAAGACCAATTAAAATTAGTAAAAACAACTTCCCAGGTTTAAAAATCTTGACCTTCTTTCTGTACCCAAAATTAATGCCAACGAAGAATTCTATTTTTATTAGAGTAAAAATTGGATGCAGTCAAAGTTTCAATATTTATTATTTTTGACCAATCCCTAAAAGGTTTAAAAAATTGGAAAATGACTTACTTATGACTTTTAGTAGCTTAAGAATTTACCTACTAGCAAGTGAGTATATAAGTTGCCCCTCCATCTACAATTTGCTAATTTAGTTCTCAACGTTCTTAAGATATACTTAAACAATTAACTTCAGCGTATTTGCCATATTATCTAGTTATAGTTACAACTAAAGAGGATATTGATGGCATAACATTAGCACCAGTGTTGGAACCCCAGAAACTCACTCTCATATTTGTGAGCATCTGTATATCCCTTTCCAATAACATCACAACTTATAATTGATTTATGTACAGTATTGAACATATCTGGTGTCCTGCTTGACTCTTATTTGGGTATGCGCGTGGTCCTGTCTCCCCAATAATATAGCTCAGCACCTTATAGAATAGGACCATGTCAATGGCTAGCTAACTTAACAACTCTAAGATGCTATAGTCTTAATATAAATCCTATCAATAAAGTTTTCTCTAAATTTTTTGAGCCAATTAAGTGTTTTATACCTGAGCTCAAAGAAAATTCACAACAAAGCAATTACATGTGAAGTACATCAATATTACTAGAAAATTTAATTGGAAGAAGGTATCCAATGAATCGTCATACCCCAAAGACCCACCAAACCCTCTGAGACCTCAGACCTCCTCAGACCATCAAGACCTCATAAGCCTTATGGACCCACTGGACCCTCAGCTTCTAGACCCTTGGGACCTCTTGGCCACCTGG
This sequence comes from Massospora cicadina, assembly GCA_022478985.1. Classification (NCBI taxonomy): domain Eukaryota; kingdom Fungi; phylum Entomophthoromycota; class Entomophthoromycetes; order Entomophthorales; family Entomophthoraceae; genus Massospora; species Massospora cicadina. The sequence goes on from JAKSZP010018554.1 coordinate 42,643, forward strand.
GTCCCAATTCCTCATTTCCAATGAACAAAAGTGCAAAATACTTGTCAGGATTCTGTCTCCTAATAAGGATTTGTGCCAATCAAGTTTCAGAATTTGAACCCAATATCAGGGTTCACTTGAATCCTCTGTCAAGGCACCACTCAATATTGGGGCTAAACCTGACTGATGAGGTCAAAAATGGCCAATTCAATCATTGTACCTGTAAGTCCTAAAATCCCCTAAAAGCTAACCAAGATAGATCTTTTTGAAAAAGAGGAATAAAAATATGCCTTAAGTCAAGATCCCATTTCCTATATTTATTTAATCAATCCAAAAATAAAAATGCTTTCTTTTCCACCTTTTAGGTTTACTCATCACTAATTTCTTTAGAAAAGATCACACCAGCGTCAATTAAGAAGTTTTTCCTTTAGTTGCAGCATTTATTTATTTCTATAAAAAACTCTTATGCTTGGGTTTCAGATTCCCTGAATTTTGCTAAAGCAGTTGTACTTTATCCCCTTAGTCCCAACAATACCCTTAAAAGGGAATACTAGCTATGGTTTAGTATTTTTGTGGCCAGGTAGAGAGCATATTCTTAATAATTTGGTGTCCTTCCATATAGGAAGACAATATATACAAACCTCACTTTAGAAGCACATGCTGATAACTTAAGCAAAATGGTCATATTTAAATAAGTTATCAAAGTAACAATTTAGCAAATTGGAGAAATAAGGCAGCAATCATGAGACCAGGGTCAGTAAGTAAATTTTAAGTATAAACCAAATTGAATAGGTTAGACAATAAATAGAAGTTAATCCATGTGGCTTCAAATTCCACATTATACCCAGTATTGAAAAAGAAGTATAAGATTCCATGGAAAGAACATGCTAATGAAATGACCAGAAAGCCAACCTGGTTTATGCTAAGACTGAATCCTCCAAACATGGTCCTAGCACCCCGCCTGCTTTTAACACTGTTTAAAAAATGTTGACTTGATCTAGGATATCTAACTTTCCGCTCCTTTTTTGTTAATTGGAAGCAATTGGAACAAACGTTAGCATCTGAGTCATCACCTCTTGTTTCTATATGTTCCATCATTCAAACCCCCCAGCACTACATAATTGTTATGTGTTGTTCCCCATTTTTAACAATCCTTTTCCTGTAGATGGGTACCAATATGCTTATTGTACCCATTTTACTCATTAAACCCATTATAAACCCTGTTAATTGTGTACCTGAAATAAGACATCATTGTTCTATGACTAGTAGATTGGATATAAATATTTTCTATATCTATTTTTTTAAAAGATTACTTTTTGCCAATTTTATTTAGTATTTCAAAGCTGTTTTTGGAGTAGAGTTTTACTATAACAGAATCATAGGAAATTGAGTATTGCTTAGCGCTTTTATATATAATATCCATTGAAATATACCTTGTCAGGGGACAAAGGTTAAGTGGCTAAGGAAGATGGGAGAATTTTAAAGAGGAACTCAAACCTGTTCAGTAGTGTGAGTTTGCCACACAATATAGTATTGTGCCCACTACAGGGGGCTGCCACATTAATTAATACCTTATTCAGGATCAATTAAACCATATGGAACACAAACCACAAGAAGATTAACACTAATGACCAAAAAATGTTTTCTATGTCAATCACCTAATCCTTCTCAGTAAGACTGAGCTAAAGTAGGATGGAACTATACAACTCAGTTTGAAATATCTGATTCAAAATTTCTTCATGGTAAGCAATTCAGCATATTAGAAAAATTCTATTCCGTGGTTTACAATTTTTTAATCAGAAACTATTGAACCTATGACCTCTTTATTCTACCACCAACATAACCAAAAACAGTTGATCCAGGATTATGAGCAATAGCGCAGCATAAATCATGGCAGATACCATTCTTCATCAGCAACACTGAAAACCTTGTTCAACATAATACTGGGTATCTTCAATCATTTATGCGTAACTTTTAGATGACTATGTCTGACATCATTCATTGATCATTAAAATTCAATCAAAACTAGCATAATATTTATTCCCTGGGATTCACTAGCTAACTGGAGATCAGTAACCAGAGTGTACAACAAGAGGTAAACTCTAGCCATAGACTTATTCAGCAAAACTAATGACTAGATAGCTTATCAGCCAGTTCAACTGCAACGTAATTGAGATCAGCAGGCAAGCCATAAACAAATAAGGCGTTACCACTGAGTGGGTCCATGGAATGAACCAGTTTCAATTAGAGGCCAAAATGCTATCCCTGCTGCACAAGATAAAGGCGCAATAATCTTAATTTATAGAAGAACTCATCCAGTACATTAAGCAAAAAATGAAAATTGCGGTGCTATACCAGCAGTAACACTTAAGCCACTAATTCCCTACAGGAAGAACTAAAACTTCTTCTGCGTCAGCAAGTCTCCATGCATCAAGATATTGAATCATGGAGGGAAAACGGCATAAACATATACAAAAAATTTAGAATATGTACTGAATGCCAATAATGACCTTTACCATATTACAAAAAACTATGAGATGCCAACAAAGACTAGAAGCCAAAAGTATGCAGAATTTAGAACTTAGATATAACAATTGAGGTCTTGATATTGTTTTCAAAAACAGTTTAAACAGCACTTGTAACAAGAATTGGAGGAACTATTGTTATTGGATGGTGCATCAAAACTAACTTAAATGTGGGATTCTTTCAGCGCAGCCTTAAGTTCTAGCTCAGGACAGGCATAAATTATTTGAGTATGAATCATTGGATGTTGGGTCCATGTTTGTATTAACAAGACAACCTTGATGACCCATGAATCACTGTTAGACTTACCTCATTCCTCAGGAACTCCAGAACATGATTAGAGTTACTCTTATAAACTTAGCAATCCAGGGCCCTACGTTGGGTCTTCCCAAACTTCCTTTAATACTGAAGCCCCTGGATTGTCATTTCAACCTTTTCAGCGTTTTACCCTTTTAACCTTCCCAAGCTTGATTGGCATGAGGGTGCAGTCCTTCTTAAAGATGTTCAAGATGACTATTCATGAAGCTGATAAACTGTTAATTGTGACCACAATATTAAATTGTTTAGACAATCAAAGCTGTAACTGATCATGCTTTACCTTACTAAGGACAAATAGATTTTCTAGACGTTAATAATGCTCTTTTTAAGGATTTGGCAAACCTAAGAAGATTGCTTTTTGCAAACTTAATTAATGACTATATATAATTCCAAAAGAATGAGACCATCACTGATACTTCTACTGGTTCTACCATAAGGCCCAGGTCCTGTTGGGAATAATTGTAATGCTGAATTTGATGTGAAGATTGCTTTTCAATGAGCTAAAAAGGACTATCCCTAGTTGCACCATTCTCTATTGCTCGCTTTAGTAAAGGACTTAGACACCCCCAGCTATTATTGGGTGCTTAAAAGTGATCTGAGTTCACTTTTGGCCCACATAATATAGAGACACATGACATCTGCTCTAATTAATGGCCAGGTAACACTAAAAACGCAGTAGAAGCTAGTTACTTATGACAAGGAAACGCTGGACCTTGGCAGGGAATCGCTGAAGTGACTTTCTGAATATGTGACTACAAAGGTCATTATGCCAGCTGCCCAAATAAATGGATCAATATAGATTGTGTCACTTCATCTTTGGATATTGTGGACCAGGTTAAACAATTAACAAAAGAGGATAAATACTCCAATATAAAACAGTAATTTTTTCCAATTCAAAAAAAACAGGAAAAATAAAACCCCTGTTGTAAATTCAGCAGTATTTCAGCAATCTGCCAAAGGGGTTTTGCGCAGGGTTCAACCCACTGAGCAATAGGACTGATGATATGACGATTTGTCATCCTCAAAACAAGGTAATAAACTTTTAATATAGATAGGGCAATTTACCTGAGGACACTCTTTTATTTAATTTAATTTAATAAATACAGCGGATCCTCACTGTTACATTTGCTATAAACTATTAACAATCCTCCTCTTCCAACCTACACATCTCGCTGATATTACAGCAACTTAGGTTAATACAAACCATTTTGCTAAGTAGTTTGTTTCACTGCATCTCAATGGTTCTGGCAGAAGTTATTATGTACTAAATTCATGATCATCTTAATTTGAGGCAATCTACTAACTATCCATTATATGTCAATATCTCATTATTTGTCATTTGTTGACATTAACTTATTGCCTGATTTGTAGGCAATCCAATACTAATTTTAAACCCAATATTGCTTCATCCTAAGGCGCTCAAATAATTGTAACTCATAATAAGACTCAGTGGATTCTACCAATTCCACCATAACAACTTAGGGCTTATTTTCCAGTCATATCAGAATTGCAACATTGCCTCCCCTCCTTTGACTGGATGATAAGGCCACTATTGCTTAAATTCCTGGAGGAACTTCACATGCACTTGGATTATGATCCATCCACCTGTGGGGTCCTTGATGGTATAAGCATCCACACCTGTTTCTCAATAATTTCAAATGGCCAATCCAGATTCTGGCCAACTTGTGTTTCCGCCCAAACATGTGCTGGTCATGAAACAAAACCATATCCCATCTTTGAACTGAGCTAGGCCACTACACTACACCAGATCAGCAGCCTGATTCTAAATCTTCTTGGCTAAGCTACACAAATATGCTTCAGTTTGCAGCTTGATCAACATGTCAGCTAGGTTAGTCAAATAGTGGTGGGGATCCATTTTTCCAGTATCTTCTACATAAGCATAAAGCAGCTCCAGAAGAGCATGGTTTCATCCATACAATAATTGGAAGGGACTTTTCACCAAGGTGTAATTATAGCTAGTGTTGTATGCAAAAACAGTGGTGGAAATGAGGGAACTCCAATTAAAAGGTCAATCCATCACCAATTTACATACTATGCTCACCAAGGTCCCATTGACCCATTTGACCATACTGTTGGATTCTGGGTGATATGGGGTCATTAGAACCCTGCGGATAACCATCAGTTCGTTGAGCTTGGGTAAAATGTGAAAGGTGAAGTTGGTCCCATTGTCAATAAGGATGAACTGAGGACAGCCGTGTCACTGCATTATACATTCCATCACAAACTTCGCCACTGTGATAGCCCCCAAATCGCGTATTTCCCATGCCTCAACCCACCTGGTCAAGTGGTCAATAGCTACCAGAATATACTTGGCCCAAATTGCTCCAGTTGGCAGAGGGCCCACAACATCGATAGAAACTGTAAGATAAGCAAAGTGGGGTTTCATTAGCTGGTAGAAAGTCTTCTGGAAGAACAGCATTTCCACTTGGCACTGGTGGCAGCAGGAAATGGTTTTGAGCATGTCAAATTTAATGTTTTCCCATTATTATCAAGGGCGCAACAATTCTAGGGTTTTAAATACTCCACCATGTCTAACTGCTCAGTGTGTGCTCATAATAGGGTTGGGTTAAGTGGAAGGCCTTGGGATGGTTGCCATAGTGTCTCCCATCCGCTTGTACAACTCGCCATTTTTCTGGAATGTATTGGTCCTTATTCCGTCCAATACATTGATGACTTGAGGCGTTCATTGTCATACTTTCCACTGAGCACCTTGTTAAACATTATGTCACTCAGATCCACCATAACTGCAATTGTTGGTAATCTTGACAAGCAATCTGCATTCTGATGTTTAGCTCCCAGTCAGTGAAGAATATCAAAATTGTAAGCCTACAGATTAAGGGCCCATCAGATGAGACGCCCCTCAGGCTCTTTAAGGTTCTGCAACCAGTATAATGAGTCATGATCTGTTATGTCTTTAAACTTCACACCATGCAAATATACCCTGTTTTTCTAATAAGCGTAGATCACCGCTAAGCACTCCAACTTGGTCATGGTATAATTACGTTCATGGCTATTTAGCCTTCAACTGAAGTATGCCACTGGGTGCTCCTCCCCTTCATCATCTCTTTGGGACAGAACTGCCTCCACAACATAAAGAGATGCATCCATCTGTACAATAAATTCCTTTTTGAAATTTGGGTAGTTTAGAACTGGTACATTGATCAACACTGTATGAAGTGTATCAAAGTAGTGTTGATGGCATTCCATCCATTTGAACATGGTATCCTTTTTTAATAACTCAAACAGCGGACCTCCAATACAACTAAAGTTGAATATAAAGTGGCGGAAGTAGCGACTATCCCTAAAGGTACTTTTATATCTCACTTACTGTTTGGTGTAGTTATCTTCTGAATAGCCACCACCTTGGCTGGTTGGGGCCGCAGACCTGTCACATCTACCACAAACCCAAGGTACTTCAGCTGATCCTTGAAAAAGTGACATTTCCAAGGCTTAATTTTGATGTTGGCCTCAGCCAACCGGCGTAATACATCCTCCAAATGGGCAAGGTGTTCAGAAAACATGCAGGAGAATATGTTGATATTGTCAAGGTATAAAAGAATGCATGACAGCTTCAAGTTGCCAGGGATATTGTCTATGGCCTGTTGAAACATAGCTGGGGCGTTACATAGCCCTTGTGGCATATGGGTTGGTTAAAAAACCCTTTGGACGTGATAATGGCGCATTTCTCCTGTTTCGCTACAGGTAACTCAATCTTCCAGTAACTGGATATCAAATCCATCGTGTAGAAGTAATGAGCTCCTCCCAACCATTCCAAAGAATCATCAATACATTGCAAGGAATATGTATACTTTTTCATAATGCTGCTGTGTTTGCAGTAATCTATCACTACCCAATTGGTACCATCCTTCTTTTTGACAATTAGGACAGGGGAAGACCATGGGCTCTTCAATGGTTTGAGCATTCCTTGCTCCAGCAGCTTATTTATTTTCTCAGTAATTACTTCTTCCACTTCTCTAGATTGGCAGATTGACTGAGACCTGATGGGGTGATGATCACCCATGTCCAGTCAGTGTACAATTCCCCATGCGCACCCTAAATCATGGTCATTGATGGCAGAGATCACTTTATATTTGTGAAATAAAGCAATAGCCTGATATTTCTGATTTTCCAATAACCCCATTAAGCTTTCATGTGGTACCACCATCATTACGCCAAGCTATGATTTGATAGGTAGATCAAATTCATCCAGAGACCAAAAACGTGAACCCAGAGGACCTCCTCAACTTTGATAAAATGTAAACACTACTATCTGGTGTTGGTGGATTTGCATTGGTTTTTTCTGGAGATTTGCTAACAAAACCTTGATCTCCCTATGTACCAGAAGTATAATATCTGGAGCTACATGAGGCTCCAGCTGCAATTGCTGATAAGGTCCAATGACCTCCCCATAAAGCCCAGCAGACACTTTTACCTCTAACTTGGTGTTTATGATTACTTTGTGTCCATAGGGGATTAATATAGGGCCAGTGGCTTGAAGTGGTAGCCCTTGATATTCATATATTTGCTGGGAAAGTGCCTGGTTCCTACTTTTAAGTCAATGGTAGCAAACTGGAAATACCCTGTCACTATAGGCAAGGTGATATATCCCATGTGCACCAAGTCCTTTGGCACTCCACTGGAGGTAAAATAAATTGGGATCCGTTGACCCAAAAAGTTTTAAGGTCTCATCCATCATATCAATGACAGCACCATAATGTTGCATAAGTGCGGTTCCAATCAACAGGTCATAATAATTATTTGGTAACAGTACCACCGGAGCTACAACAACAATTAATCCAAACCACAAGGGGAGTGCACTATAAGCTCCCTCAGAGACCATGTTTTTGGCTCCAGCGGTCCCATACACCATTTAATGTTTCACATCAAGTTTTAATGTCAACTTCACCACCAACTTAGTGAAAACTATGATAACTGGAGCGCCTGTATCTATTATCATGTGAACTTGGGTTTTTGCTACAACAATGTCACAGTAGGTACACTCCAAGTAAGATGAATGTTGATGTTTACTACATGGACACCAAAGGATTTCTTTTGCCAAGGAAGCTCATAATACCCCCACCAACTTTAGGGTATCCTTTAACAATAGCATTCACGGAGAAGGCGACGTCTAATCCTCTCAGGGAAAGCGCATCTGCAGATGGTTCCAGAATGTCTGAAGCATTTTGTTCAAACATTTTACACACGCATAGCTTTGGGTGCCCCAATGGTCCTTTGTCCGCCATGTCCTTGGCTTGTGCTTGTGTTAGTACATTTACTTCCCCAACCAGCTGCTGATATAGGAATGTATCATTGTACTGGGGGGCTTCCGCTGCATATTACTCAGTAGATTCAGGTGGGACGGTTGCATTTGGGATAGTGAAGGTAGAGAATCCCATCTCAACTCCGCTTTGACTTTTCCCTGGTAGCACTGATCCTTCTGTACTTAATGGATCCATCAATTGGGGCAACCTCATGCCAGGTGCCCAGGGAGACCATATTTAAAACAATTTACCCTGTAGGGCTTGCATCCTCAAATATTGTAAGTTGGTCCACACGGAAAGTTTTACTGAAGCTGATTGGTGTGAATAGGACCAGGTTGATAGAATGACTGCTGATGTTCAGCATAATTAGGCTCAAGGCAATAGTTAGGCCTTTGATGACAAGCAGGTAGGAGGCGATCATCTAATTTCTGGGGGTAACTTGGTGGAATCTAAACTGGACAGGCGAATTTCCCCAATTAAGATGGTCCAGCAATGGTAGCGGAAGGGTTCCAGTCTGTATTGGGTGGAGGGAAGGTTACTGCTAAACGGCGCAATAACTGAACAAGTTTGAGCAAAGATGCTTTGTCATCCAACATCAGGGTCATAACGTTGTACAGATCACAGTATGGCTTTATGGTGGAGGTCATTGAAATGCATAAATCAGATTTGTATAAAATCCCTGCTCAATTAACACGTGGGCTTCCACCATAAATTGATCAGCAAACTCAGTGAGGGTCTCATTACGCTGAAACCCAATGGTCAAGAATTCAGCCTTCTGCTGTGGCATCTTTGAGGTACCCACAAATAACTGCAACACTGTACCCTTCACTTCTTGGTATGAAACAGAACTGTCTGAAAGTTAACAAGTGACTTGGTTGATACTTCCAACATCTAAGGTGGATATTAACAGTTTTGCTTTCCGCTGGTCAGAGGCTCCTTTCAAGGCAAACTTGAATTTCTTAAAGAACCCATGAATGTTCCCATCATGACCAAACGGAGGCATTGTATCAATACAAACCTCCTTCAGAAGCTCCTTCATCCATTTAAGCACATCATCCTAGGCAAGCTTGATTTTCACATATTCAACTGGTGAAGAATGTTGGGAAGGTCCCTTGTCAAAGCAAGACTGATGTGACATAGCCAGCAACTGAGGAATTTTTATCATTTTTGATAGATCAATGGCCGCCTGTAGTGAGCACCACTGTTATAAAATTTGGCGGTATTTTAGAGATCCGCTGAAGGGTTTTGTGCAGGGTTCAGCCCACTGAGCAATAGGACCAATGATATGACAATCACATCCCTAAAACAAGGTTGTAAACTTTTAATAAAATAGGGCAATTGCCAAAAATACATTCTTTCATTTAATTTAATAAATACAGTGGATCCTCACTGTTTCATTTTCTCTAAACTATTAACAATTCTCCTCTTAAATCTACTCATCTCACTGATATCTCAGCAACTTCAGTCAATACTGACCATTTTGCTTAATAATTCGTTCCACTGCATCTCATTGGCCTGCAGAGGTTATTATGTATTAAATTCACAATTGCAGTAATTTGAGGTGATCCACTCAGTAACCACCATATGTTGCCATCTCATTATTTTTCATTTGTTGACATTAACTTCTTGTCTAATTTGGAGGCAATCCAATACTACTTCTCAACACAATATCACTTCATCCTAAGGCGCTTAAATAATTGTAGCTCATAATAAGACTCAGTGGATTCTACCAATTCCACCATAACAAAACTTAGGGCTTATTTTCAAGTCATATCAGAATTGCAACAACCCTCATCAAGTAATAGTGGTAACCCAAAGCAACGCTCTGGGCTTGGGAAAGAAGCCCATGAATTTATTTCCAAACTTTATGCTACACAACTTGCAGAGCAAGACTGATTTGGAAAATCAGATGAGTTGAACAACTTGTCCCCTTTGAAAGAAGTTATAGTGACTTTGCACCTCAAGACTCTGAATGCCCATTTCCAGATGTTGGGGAGAAGATTACAACTATGATTGATAAAATTAATACCCTCTCCATTCTTACATAAAACTAGATCTCAAACTACTTCTATAATTGCATTTATATCAATATATCTGTAAATAAAATTTGGAGTTTGCGCAATAGTTGATAGGGGCGCCCCAGCCAATGTATTCTTGAGTCATTTTTCAAAGAAAATAAAGATTTTTCCTAGCGTGGCTCTTGTCAACAATATAAGTTAGCTGGTATAGGCAAAAGATTAGTAAGAAAGCCTACAGTGCTTTGTCAATGAGGTATGGCTCCCTGTAAGTCAGCTCTCCTGTTATAGTATTGCCCAGTAGCAACTATTTACTTCTAAATGGTTTAGTTCCCCCATATCTTATTGGTAAGTTCTTACATGTGAAGAAAAGGTCTTAAGATACTTAGTCAGACGTTACCTTTACATTATTATCAAGAAAAGGTCCTATTACTAACTGCATTAATTTAATCAATGTAACTAAAACAAATGGAAGATTTCTACTTGCTACCAGAAAGTGGTTTATCAAAGATTTTCCCCTTCCTTCACTATTTCTGAAAATCAAGGTATCTCTTTACAAGTTTCCACAAGTTGTGAGATGCTTCCTGTCAAACAACAGGTTGTAAACATTGGACTGTATATGGATCAGCTAGACAGATTTCTAGAAAAAATGTAATTTCCATGAAAATAATAATGAATAAAATTTCATATGGCTCTTGGGTTAATCACCCCCAGCCACATTAAGAATTGTTTTATTTTAGCTGACTTAGCAGTTTTGAAGAATATTGTTAAGAAAGGATCAAAAATATCATATGTCCATCTAGTAACCAGAGAAGAGGTCCAATCAAATAAAGGCTTTTTAGGCTTATTAGAGTTTGGACTTCATTCTGCCACCCAAAACGCATGTGCTTTTATTATCAATGTCAATTGGAGAGCTTATCAGAGAAACACAAAAGAAAAATACATGTCTTTATTACAGAAATATGCTCAGATATTTACCACCAGCAGTTTAAGATCTGGGGTGTGCTAAAGAAATTCTACATTACATTGACACTGGGATACCATGCCAGTAAGCTCATGGCTCATAAGGTGTAGCTGAGTAATGATAAATCTTTGCAAATAAGATCAATCAACTATTGCAACAATAAATTTCATACCATATTTTAGTCTTTGGTCCATTTCTGTACTTATTGTCAAGAAAGAATAGTTCCAGGTGAGTAACTATATAGGGGGGTGAAAGGCGAGTTGGTAAGGCATATGGCTACTAAACTGAAGGTTGCAGGTTCATTTCCTGCCTTTTGCACATTGATTGGGGTACCAGCTGAAGGAATTTATTGGCAGTTAGTAGGTCTAATAACACAAAAACCTTACCCATGATGTAACCAGAAAAATCTGAGTCCTAATCTAGAGGTGGAAAAACTTTCCTATGATGGAGTTGACCCTGCTCAGGTTTCATGTTGATACTTTTTTTCTCTATTTCAATTATGTCCATCCCCTGGTCAGCTTGCCTCAAATAAATAAAAAATGAGTAGCTATCTATTTTTATTTAACCAAGGTAAGCTGACCAGGGGACGGACATTACCAACTAAAACTAAAATCATAATAAAAAATACCAATTCAAATGAGACGCCCAAAATGGACAGATCAATTGAATTGTACCTAACAAAATATCCAACCAGGTGGGCAGCGAATACTGCTATCCCTCCATGGTGGATGGGGAGGGGGATTGGGGGGCTCGTCTTTGACTGCATCCATCTCATTTCAGAGTAGGGTGCATGTTAAGGCAGATATTAAGAGTGTGGGGGCATCAGCAGCATGGGGTTCAATATCCTTGATTACTGGAACTTCTGAATAATTGCCAGCCATCATTATACCAAGGATGCATTTGCCCAAAGCGTCTTCAGCTTTAAGGCGGGCGTCTGGGAATTTAACAAATGTGGCAATGTTGGTTCAAGTAGCTATCTATTTTTGTCAACTAAATAAAATCACCAAAAAATATTTGTACCCCTTATCACAAATAGACAATGCCATTAACTAATTAGGAGATGACAAGTATTTTACAGCTTTTGATCTTATCAGTGGCTATTGGAAGATGAACTGCCTAAGGAGGAACAGGAAAAAATGTGCAATTATTAAGTCCCAAAGGTTATATCAACTAACACGCATGCCCCAAATTTGTGTAACACGCCTACCGTTTTGCAGAGAGCCATGTACATCATCCTAGGTGATTTGAAATTAAGCTGAATCTTAGTACATCTTGATGACATCAACATGCTTTCACACACCTTTACAAAGCATATGTACCACTTAGAGAAATTATTTAGATAAAAGCTAAAGCTTAGTTGAAGATTAAACCTAGAAAGTGTTAATCCTTCAAGACTCAAGTGGAGTACCTGGGTCACATTATCAATGCTTAAGGGATATGTCCCCAACCCAAAAGTTTGAGGCTATTAACTGCATAAGGAGCCCTTGAAAACATGTAAGATTTATATGTGTATCTAGAAATAGTAGAATACTACTATTTGTATATTCAAGGATTTTAAAGTTAGTTGAACCATTGTTTCATCTACTAATTTTGTGAGGTGGCATTTCAATGTTCTGTGGAGTGCAAAAATGATTCAAATAAGGTAAAAGCAACTTTAAACCAAAGCCTATGTTATGCTACCCAAAATTTTGACCTCCCATTTATTGTTAAATCTAAAGCCTCATTGACTTCCAGTAAAGTTGTGCTATTTTAATGTGAAAAACATGGAGAGGAACATCTGGTAGCCTTTTGTAGCTGCGCCCTCACTAAGCAGGAGAAAACTTTATGGTAGTGTAACATGAAAGTTTATCTATTATTTTAGCATGTAATAGATTCCACATTTACCTTCATGAGACTAAGGTTCAGGTAATCATCAATTATGCCTATTTGCAGCGGTTGTACAATCTTAAAAAAGAGGACGTTTATACTGATGGCACAGAAACTCCAGGCTTACAATCACAAAGTATTAACCAGTTGGGTTCTTCTCTTTGGAATGCCAATGGACTTTCCATGTTGCCTATCATTTATAATGATGTCCCCTTATGCAGACCAACTGTTTAATAAAAGTTATTTAACACTAGTACAACAATGAAAAGCCTACCATTAGACGCACCTTAGAACGATTCTTAGAGAACACAGAAATCTGAACCAGTATACTTTACAAAATTAGAAGTGGTGGCCAAAGATGCTTGTACCCAGCACCATTCAAACAACTATTAATTGTTATGCAATCCCATCAGATAGTTGGTCATGGCAGAGTGAACAGAACTCTGAAGAAAGTCCAACAGAGCTACCATTGGAGTCCATAAAGTATGATATTAAGGACATTTTAAATGAAGTGTAATTAATTTTAATCACTACATCCCTCCAAGGCATCCACAACCTAAAAATCATATAAGCCTGATTGGGCATGGCATACAATCTCGACTGATGGTATTGAATTCTTTCCTGTCATTAACTTCATGTCAGGATAGTGTCTATAAATTTTTAGTTCCAAAAGATAATAGGGGGAATGCACACCCAAGCATACAGGGAACAAATACAATAAGAAAGAATAAAATTCCATAAAAGGTGCCAACATCTATATAAATTTAGACCTCTTTGGGTAGGTCTTCAGGAAAGATTATCCAATAGACCTTTACATATATTTATTTTTAAAATGAGCTTTATATATGCGTCTTTTCTGAAGATCTTCCCAAAGAGGTCTCAATTCATATAGACGTTGGCACATTTGGTGAGTTTTAATCTTGCTTACAGTATTTGTATATTCTCTGTGTGTTTGGGTGGTATTCCCACTTTACCCTTTGTGAACTGGAGAGTTATGGACACTTTACTGACATTAGCTGAATAATCAGGATGTTGGTAAAGTGAGATGGATTTTAAATAAATTGGGGGAGGTAGGCCATCATCTACTGATGAGGTACTATGTTAAATTTGGCCAATAATATCAACTCAGCATTAATTGTAGTGTTATACCTTGAGTAGGCCTAAACCTGAGTTCTTAATTGAAGTTTAATATCTACTTATTTAGAAATATTATAGAGCAAAGGGACTTGATTTGACATGTACCACCCAAACATAATGCTATATACTCATTTAATAAATAGCTAGTGTATCTGAGTGCCATTGATGAAACGCTGGCTGGACCATCACGCAAACCCCTAGATTCAACCTTAGCATATTTGGCCCTTACCCAGCGTTGGTCTAGGGTGTGCTTCTGGTCAGGAAGGCCATCTGTCTTGATGACCTTGGCTTTGATACGCTCAGACTTGATACTGCAATCTGTCCTCATAATTATGTCATGAGTCATGACACTTCAATCACCAATACAATATTGTGGCCATTGACCACTTGGCTAAGTGGGTCAAGGCTAAATTCATTTTCAATATTGTAGCAGTTACTACTGCTAAATCCATCATGGAAAAAATTATTTTTAGGCATGGGTGTTTGCAGGCTATTTTAATGGACAACGCTACCAATTTTATCTCTAGGATATTCCCTAAACTTAATGAACACATGGAAATAGAGGGGTTCTAGCTTTCCAACTATCATCCTAAGACTAACGGGACTTTTGGGAGAGTCAATGGAACTTTAGAACAAATTATCTGCAAGTTTAACGCCACTTTTCCTATCTCAATGGACCCTTTGTGTTAGACCAATAGTAATTGCCTATAATATTAGTTATCATAGTGCCACAAGATTCTCATCCTTCAGTTGCTCTATGGCCATCAACCTGCCTTACCTTCCTTTTTACTTGATTAGAGAAGATAAAGATGATATCTGACCAGAAGAGTAGTATAACCAATTGGTCAGTGCATTGATGAAGATTTCAACCAAATCTTATGGAGCTCCAATGACTTTAAATTAAATAAAAAACCTAGGATGATATGCACCGAGGAAACATACATAAGTTCAATGTAGGTGACTATATATCATACTGTGGTATGTACAAATTCAGAAAAATTCATAAAATGTCCATGATTTTGAAAGGAATTTATATAATGTTAGAACGTTTGTTATTTGATGTCTATACCATTAAACACAAACTCAATGGGTGGTATATCAACAGGAATCATGCAAATTTCCTAAGGCTTTACTATGGCAGTAAACCTACTCAAAAAAGACATTTTATAAATATATCAAATTAAGGGGGATTTGTTGTAAAAAATGTTGACTTGACTTAAGATATCTAACTTCCCCTTCCGTTTCATTATTTGATCATAATTAGAATGAATGTGAACATTTAAAGAGTCAATTTATGTTGCTATCTGTTACATCTTTGAACCCTCTCAGAATACGGGAAAATAGACAAACAGATGAGTTTGATATCTCTCAAGGCAATGGGAAAGTAGTCAAATGGCAAGGGAATCAAAAATAAGAAGGCTCAAAGCTATAATTCCAGAAGACATGATACGCTTCAGTAAGTAGTTAATATAGAATTACCTGAAAAAGTTGATGAAAAGATCTTAAGACAAAACATGTGATGTTTATATTAATTGATAGCTTACATTTATAGGAACTTGGGATTGTCTTTAATGAGGTGGAATTCTAAGCTCTCTTTATACAAGATCTTTCATCAACCGCTTTCAGGATGCTAAGTGAAATGGTTTTTTAGAAGAGATTGGATGTTGTCCATTTCAATCAGAAGCTGTCACTTTGGTGTTAGCTGAAAATTTCAACAATCAAGGTTTTGGTGTAGACCTGCCTCCTTCATCAATTATTTATATCACTGAGGAAATCATCTTAGAAAGTAGAGTTAACCTCATCTCCATTGTTATTCCAATGTCCACCAAACCCCTAGCCATTCCAAAATTGTCATGTGCTGTTCCCCATTCTTTAACAATTCTTTTCCTTTATAAAGGTACCATTATTTCTATTTTTACCCATTGTACTCATTATACCCATTATATTCCCTGTTGATTTGAATCTAAAATCAAGACATTATTATTTTGTGGCTAGGAGATCAGCTATAAATACTTTCCATGTTTATAATAATGAAGAATCACATTTTGCCCCATCTAGTACTAAAAAAAAGAATCACATTTGCCTAAATTTAACTAGTAGTTTATTTGTAATTATGGAGTAGAGTTTTCTATACCTTAAAATATATGAGATCTAGTGTTCAATAGTGCTTCTATATGATAACAAATTGAATAGACTTTTTGGGGACTGAGATTGAGCAAAAAATAAAGATGAAAGAGGCTTTGAGGAGTAACTTAAAATTTAGAAGTATTTTATGTCTGCCATGCAATAAAGTTTTACCTAGCAATAAACCATTATTACAATTATTACTAAATGCCCTAGACTAAGAAACTCTCTGAATAACAATCCTAATCTTTTATAAACTTTATCCGTCTAGTAACTAAATCACTTAACTTAAAAGTTTAAAAAGTCAATGGAAAAAGTATATATTATGCAAAAAGAAACTATATATTTGAAAATTCTAATTAATTTTCTACAATTTAGTATTTTAGAAAAAATAGAAATAAAATTTTGATAGATTTGTGATGTCTGAGGCCTTAAAGACTTTTCTGTTTATTTGATAGTTCTTCTATGATATGGGAGGCAATTTAATTATAATTTCAATTTTAATTGGGAAGCTGACAATGGGATGGACACTCCTGGTAAAGCAGCAACAATGAAATACAAAAATACATGAAGAGGCACCCTAGGGGAGCCCTAGCTACCTCCTGGTGCCAGCAGGACCGCCAGTGGAAGGAAGAGGGGAGGAGGCAGGGAAGGCCTGCTCCAACACCAAACACAAATGAAGGAAAGGGTCTTAGACAAGGAACCAGATAGGACTCCAGGATGAAACCTGTCAGGATAGCGGCAAGTAATGTTTAGACCAGCCTGCAAGTCTGGATGAAAAAGCTCCCAAATGACAATCCTGAATGCAAGAGGCGCTGCTACTTGTATGAAATTAGATTGTGCTGTGAGAGATTTTACCAGCGAGTGCCAATAGGCTGTAATAGAGAATAGCCACCTGGCAATAAACCAGGCTGACATGGCTCCTGGGCCTGTGGGTTTAGGTGTTGAGTAGAGTAAGATTGAAAGGGGTAATTTAAATTTCGTCATAAAAAAGTATTGAATTTTTGGGGTTCATAATTTTATTAAATTAAAATTTAGAAAATCAACCATTAATTTTATCAGTGTTATGACTGCTTAAATAAATGATTAATTTTGGGAATATATTAGCAAAACTTGGTATTAGGCCCTTAAGGAACGCCTAACCCAGCGAACTTTGAGTGAGGGGGAAATAAATTAATTTGGTCTGAATTCAAATTGTTGGCAGTGGGCCAAGTTGCAGTCAGTTTGACCTCAGATGCCTGAGTTGCTGATTTTCTTTGATTTTGCCATGGGTTGATGGCATCTCACCTGACAGGCTATTGGAACCTCCCATGGCCACCCCACGTAGTGGTGGTCCTATGAGGTTGGGAACAGGTTCAGGATACCCAACCCACTTGCACCTGGTTGCTCTGGTATCCGTTTAGCCAAGCAGAAATTATTAGGCAGGAATTTTGGTGTGTCCAGGGCGGGTTTCAGACTGTGAGCTGCATTTCCCAATGTCCCAATGACATTAAGTTTAGCTGACAATTTTACACTTGTTACTT
This sequence comes from Massospora cicadina, assembly GCA_022478985.1. Classification (NCBI taxonomy): domain Eukaryota; kingdom Fungi; phylum Entomophthoromycota; class Entomophthoromycetes; order Entomophthorales; family Entomophthoraceae; genus Massospora; species Massospora cicadina. Next base: position 60,374 of record JAKSZP010018554.1, read on the forward strand.
CATTATTTTCAATTGTGAACCCATTTGTGCTTTGTTGCCATGGGTTGGGGCTCTCAGGTTTTGATGCCAAAAGCTCATTTCCATCAATTTTGATTAAACCCTTCATCCCTAGATATCACTGACTAACCAAAAGCTCAGCATAAATCACCTTGGTTCATCATACTAATTAGGCCAAAGTAAATACCAGGATGGTTGGTGAGGTCCCTTAAAGGGTAAGCTGTTGCCCAACGCTTGTCCACCACATGGGAAGGTCGCCCTGGGAGATGGGGGGACATCTTGTCTTCTTAGCCCCTTTTTTGATGAAATGGGAATGCTACCCAATTCAAATGGAGAGGGCGCTTTCCCAGACTTACATTACCCTTCCATTTTGCCAAAGGGGTGGCACCACCACCAAGGAACTTGGTGAGGGCCACATTTTTGTGGGCCTTTGGCAACTTGATTGCCATTAAAGTAGCAATCTTAGGGGAGGACGGGAACATCTGGGTGGTTGACGTGAAAATCTTTGACCAGCTCTAAACAGTTGGCACAATCTTGAGCGCTGACCCAGCTGTTCTTGTAGGCCTTATAGCCTTTCCATGCACCAAAATATTGACTTATCTTTGAGACTTGCGGGAAGCCAGGATGCCCTCTACTTCAGCTTCTTCCACACCCTTGATCACAATGGGCTCTGGATCTGAGGGGATTGCCCCCTTGAATGGGGACAACTGAGACACATGCAAAAAGTTTTTTCTGCTTCCAGTGGGGTGGCAATTTTAAGTGGAAGGCTCTATTCCCCAAGTCTTCTTCCACCAAGTGGGGATCTGAGAATTTACTTGTAAACTTACGTGAGGGCACCTGCATCCAAAAATGGCATGTGTCAAGCATAAAGTGCAAACCTACTATAAATTTGTGTGCCAGGAGTTGCTTTCAATCAGCAAACTGCTTGTAGTTGCCTATAGCCTTGGTTAAATGCTCCCAAACCAAGAATTGTGTGTCCCAAATATGCCAAACATGGTTAGCTGCAGCCAGGACCTCTGGACGAAGACATGGACCAACTGAGAAAGAAATATTATACCCCAAGATGGCTTCATATGACGAAAAGCCAGTGGATGCATGCATTCCATTATACCTAAACTGGGCGAGGGGCAGATCATCCGCCCAAGTATCCTTAGTGGCTGAAGCATAGTACCGCAGGTACTGCTCCAAGATCTGATTGACTCGTTCAATTTGAGAATCTGACTGTGGATGGTATGCAGTGGAGCGGCAGTATGTAATCTTCAAGATTGCCAAGAGCTCATTCCAAAAATGCGCCATAAATTGGGGCCTAAGGTTGCTGACAATTTCTTGCTGGAGGCCAAACATAAAAAATACATGTCACACAAATAGGCGGGCAGTTTCTTCAGACATGATTGCAGAGGAACATGGGATGAACAGGGAGAATTTAGTGAAGCGGTTAAAGACCACCATGACCGCCATGAACCCCTTAGAGGCTGGGTAACTTAACAATAATGTCCATGGACACTGATGTTCACGGACCCTCTACCTGCTGCAAGGGGTGAAGAAGACCATTTCTACAAGACTTGTCCAACTTGGCCCGCTCACAAGTCACACAGTCAGCAATCCAGGCCGGAACATCCTTATACAAACCAGTCCAGTTAAAGGTATGTTTTACTAAATCAATGCATTTCTTATTCCCTAGATGTCTGACCACCGGGGGATTGTGATGAGCATAAATTACTTCAGCACAGAGGAGGGGAGGAACCCACACCCATGGCCTGAATTGAATGAGCTCCTTGGTCAGTGAATACAAGTAGTGTTTAAAAGTTGGGAGACAACAGCTCCAAGAGTTCCACCCCTTCTGCAAATACTGTTTATGTTTCAAAGACCCATGAAAGCAAGGGCGCGTCCTGTGCTAAATCAGCTGCTGAAACTAAAGGAGGTATAATGGCCATGATCTAGGCTGGTGGAATGGCTGTGCTGAGATATGCCTCATCTGAGTCAGCTTGGAAATGTGCAGTATTGCGGCTGAGAAAGTTGGGAAGGACATTTAAAGCTCCTTTCACAAACTCATATTATAAGTTAAAACTGCACAAATCAAGTAGGTTCAGTACTGCCAGTGTTCCAACTTCTGTGGTTTGCAGAAATATAGAAGATCTTGGTGGTCCATTTGCACAGTCAACTCATGCTGAGCGCCCTTCAAGAGATACCTCCAGTGGGTCAAGGCCTATGCCAATGCTGCCAGATTCTTATTGTAGATGGCCCAGGATTGCTCAGTGGAAGAGAATTTGTGGGAAAAATAAGCAACTGGGTGTCCCAACCCCTCGTGCTCTTAGAACAAAACAGCCCCTACTGCAGAAGAAGACGCATCACATGCTACAATATAGGGCTTGGAAGGATCCTCATGTTTAAAGTGGGGGGTGACAAAAACACCTCTTTGATCAAATAGAATGCCTGCTGGCATTTGGGCGTACAACAAAAGGGGACATTATTGCCCATGAGTGGGTGAAGAGGTGCAGCTAACTGGAATAAGGTGGGATAGAATTTCTTGAAGAATATAATAGTGCCTAAGAAGCTTCTCAACTGCTTTTGGTTAGTCAGAGTTGGCCATTTGTGATTGGCATCTAGTTTGTTGGGTGGGATAGCATATCCATCTTTCAAGACAAGGTTGCCCAAAAAGGTGACTTCTTTCCAATAAAACTTGCATTTCAATGGCTTAACAAACAGACCCACATTATGCAAGGCGGACACTACTGCCTCCAAGTACTTTGCATGTTGTTTGGGAGTAGAGGAGTGTACCAAGATATCATTGATATATGTGACTGCACAGGTAAACCAGAGATCACCCATCACTGAGAAATCATCCTTTGGAATGTTGTGGGCGCATTCTTAAACCCAAAAGGCTTCACTCAAAATTGGGATGTGCCTCTTTTTGTATTGATAGCGGTAAGCCATTCCTGGCCTTATGTCACCTTTATCTGATTAAAGGCATTGATGAAATCAAGTTTAGAGAACCCGCGTGACTTAGCAATTTCCTGGCTAATTGTCTGTTCCAAAGGGAGGGGGTATGGGTCATGGACTGTGGTTTTGTTAAGGTGACTGTAGTCCACAAAGGGGAGAAGGGAACCATATACTTTCTTAGCAAAGATAATGGGAGAGGCAACAGGGGATGTCTCTTAGAACAACAAAACCTTCTTGAACATGCCATCTAACCATGCATTGAGGGCAGCCTCCTCCTCCGCTGTATGTGGGTACAGTGGCATTAATGTTCACCACCTGCACTGTTGTCCAAAATCACAAGTTAAATTCCGTATGTGGGGGAAGATGGTCCGCCTTCTCAGAATCAAAAATACTTTGTTATCCCAACAACTCTTCTGGAAAATCTGGCGGAAGACCTACAGGGAAAACAAGAATTTTGATAGAAATGTGGCCACAAGCTTTGGTAAGGGTGTCTAGCAATAGAAACTCGCCCTCTACCTGATTGTTAAGAAAACAGAGTGTTTGTCTCCAAGTGGATTCTCAATGCTGCTGACGCCACCAACCCACACCCAAAATCACTGGGAACACAAGGTTGTGCATCACAGAGAAGTAAGTGCAAAAAGTAAACTGATGGAGTGAGAAAGGCACAGGATGCCGAACTCTGAAGGAAGGTTGGGTTGCTGATGATGCAACCAACACCAACGGCCTCACATCCAAGTGTAGATCGAGCTGCTGGGCCAACTCCATACTCATGAAGTTAACCGCTGCTCCCATGTCGACCAAGGCCTCAAAAGACACCTGGTGTTCCCAAATACTAATCTTTATTGGTAATAAGAAGTAGATATAATTCTGTTATTGGCAGTTATGGACATTTCTGCTGATAAAGAAGAGACTGCAACTAGGTTGGGGGAAATAATAAGGTTTGGGACAGGACTGAACTGGTGTGGCAAGGATGTTGAATCTTTATAAATGCTTATTTGATGCTGGGATTGAAAATCAAGGCCAAGTCAACAGCTTCCAGCATGAATATCCCATTCTGGGGATGGACCAAAGTGAAAGATTGGGGCACTAGGACAGTGCAACCGTACTGTAATTCCTTCAGAACCCTCAGGGAAAAGCAAAAAAGTTCAGCAACTGGCCAAACTGACAACAGATAACAGGATATAAATTGTACACTCATATGGTAAAAGATAATTACTGCTGCGCCCATCTTGATGAGGAGGGCGGAAATGGCAGAAAATAATGGACAGTTGATTATTTCAGGATAGCGGCAAGTAAAGTTTAGACTGGCCTGCCAGTCTGGATGAAAAATCACCCAAATGACAAGCCCAAATGCCAGAGGCGCTGCTGCTTGTATTACATTAGATTGTGCTATGAGAGCTTTCACCAGCGAGCGCCAATAGGCCGTAATAGAGAATAGCAACCTGGCAATAAACCAGGCTGACACGGCCTCAGGGCCTGTGTGTTTGGGTGTTGGGTACAGTGAGATCAAAAGGGGTGGCTTAATTTTTGTCATAAAAAATATATTGAATTTTTGGGGTTCAGAATTTTATTGAATTAAAATTTAGAAAATCAACCATTAATTTTATCATTGTTATGAATGCTTAAATAGACGATTGATTTAGGGAATAGCTTAGCAAAACTTGGGATTGGGGCCTTTAAGGATTTGCCTAACCTGGCGAACTTTAAGTGAGGGAGAATTTGAATAAATTTGAACTAACTTTGAAATTTTTAACAGTGGGCTGAGTTGCAGTCAGTTTGACCTCAGATGCCCAAGTTGCCAATTTTCTTTTATTTTTCCACTGGGTTGATGGCATCTCACCTGGCAGGCTATTGGAACCTCCCATGGCCACCCCATGTAGTGGTGGTCCCATGAGGTTGGAAATGGGTTCAGGATACCCAACCCACCCACACCCAGTCACTCTGGCATCCATTGGTCAAGCAGAAATTATTAGGCAGGGATTTTGGTGTGTCTGGGGTGGTTTTCAAACTGTGGGCTGCATTTTCCAATGGCATGAGGCCATTGAGTTTAGCCAACTATTCTAAACTTGGTACTTTATTATTTTCAATTTTGAACCCTATTGGGCTTCATTGCCATGAGTTTGGGGTTCTCAGGTTTTGATGCCTTAGGCTCATTGCCCTCAATTTTGTTCAAACGCTTCATCCTAGAGAATACTGACTATCCAAAAGCTTAGCACAAATACCCTTGATTTTGCCATACTAGTTTGGCTAAAGTCAATATCAGGACAGGTGGCGGGGTTCTTGAAGGGTAAGCTGTTACCCAAAACTCGCCCACCACATGGGTGAGATCGCCTTAGGAGATGAGGGGAACATCTTGTCTTCTTGGCCCTTTTTGGTGAGAATGGGAATTCCATTCAGTCCAAATGGAGAGGGCGCTTTCCCAAATTTACAAAACCAACTAGGGCTGGCAGGATGGCAAAGGTCCAAACAATTGGGCTTGGAAGTGTTCCATGAGTTTGGACTGGAAGAAACGGACAGCTTCACAAAGGGTTGGAGCGGTGCCAGAAAAAGCGTCCAAAAAATAGTATAAAATATCCACAAAGCAAGGGCTATAACTTAGGCATGAAGAGATCGTTGGATGGAAGAGTTTATGGAAAAAGCAAAGATGTTCTTAGACAGGCAAAAACCCTGAGCTGGTTCCTGGTGAAAGAGATGCATAACCTCATGCCAGATTGCCTGAGATGGCGGACAATCTTCAAACGGTGGACTAAAGATCCATACTGGCCACACACTACACCTGAAGAGTGAGAGGCGTTGGACCACTCCCCAGTGTGGTACACCCTCTTCAGGCATCTCCATATGTGGGCGCGTATCCTAGGCTGCAATAGAGGATGGTGGGCATACCTCCATATGGCCTTCTGGGTGCCAAATAGTAAGGGATGTCCAGCCAGTTGAGATAGTCAACTTGGGCTATGGTATGAGGCTGGCGATAAACTGTGTTGTGCAAAACAACTTACCCACAAACTGTTTGGGTAAAAAAGGGGTAGAGCGACCTCTCTGGGATGTGTGAACGCTGATGTTGATACTCCATTATGTGCTTTACATGGTCAGTAGAATATTCTTAAAGTGGGCAGGGACTCCATGAAGGCCTGCGGCAGAGGGGTGTGGAGCCAGGTAGTTGAGCAGAGAATTAGGGTGGTTTGGGTTGTGAAGGTGCAGAGCATGGGAAAAGTTGGACCATGCCACACAAGACCAGTGCTGGTCTGGGAGTTCAGGAAATCTACCTATGCGAGCCAGAAGCCCAGTATACTGGAAGCATGGGCCACGTAGTTGGTCAGTCCCATACCGCCACTATGATGAGGGCTAAACAGGACGTCCAGACGCACATGGGGAAGGCGGTCTAGCCATAGTAACCTTGGATGAGGGCACACAGGGCTGCAAAGAAAGAGGGTGAAAAAGTAATAGCATGCGCAGAAACTAAACAATGGCTAGAAGTATTGAGTTGGTTTAGCACTAACCGGCCCATAAGGCTAATTTGCTGGCCTCTGAGTGAGTCAATGCACTTAGTTACTTTGTCTAAAATGTTGTTTTTCATGATAGAGGTGGCATAACTTCCCGCCTTTAGCCATACAACCAAGTGGTGAACTGGGCCCACAGTGGGCCTGGCAAAAAATGGGAGCACAAGAGGGTCTATATGAGAGGACTTCCCTGGGAAGTGAGCAAGTCGCTATGAAGCAGGTAGATGCTGCTGAGCCATGGTGGAAGGTGACCAATGAGTCTGCTATTTACCAAGAAGGATTATCTCAGTTTTATTGGCGTTTAGGCTGCATTACTAACCCTTGAGTACTCCTGTGATATCCTCTCCAGGACACATGCATCACAGTTGCTAGAGACCCTGACCACACAATTGTCAACAGACGCCAGCATTCTGATTGGTGCTTGGCCTTGCAAGTGATCACCAGCAAGATGGCCATTAGTTTTGCAGAGAAGTGGATCAAGGCTAAAGTTGTTCACTTAGGGCTCAGAAGGTTACCCTGATGGAGACCCCTTTGGGGGAAAACCAAATCAGATAGGAAAACTAAGCCACGGATTCCCATTGTGGCTGATTCAGTAAGCAAAATTGCCTAGTTTGATAAAATGAGAAGAAAGTTGAAACTTTTGGAGGCAAGCCCTAAGGTAAGCCCAAGTGACACGATCATAGGCTTATGCTGATCCAAGAACACAAGTACACCAGTAGCAGGAGACTGACAAATGATGGATACTGTATGGATGTTGTCCCAATTTGATCGCCTGGGACTAAAGCCAAATTGGGCTGGGGATATAACTTCAAAGGCCACTTCCCCAAGGCGGTTAGCCATAATTTTTATAAAAAAATGTATCAGTTTTAGTAAGAGAGATAGGGATCCAGTTTGCCAAATCCAGCTTATCTCCCTTTTTAAACAAAGTTACCATATATGCTTCTTGACCACCTGGAAGGAGGCATTTCTCTTAAAGGCGTTTATTCATTGAGGCTATCATTATGATGGATATATTACTAAAATGTTTTTTATAAAACTCATAAGGAATTTTATCTGATCCTGGCATTTCCTGGGTGGCGCACTGCAAATAGAAAAAAATTCATTGTGTGGTATTAATTTTACTAGTTCTGGTATTGGGAAACGGTGCAGATATGTGCGCCATCAAGGAAAGATTAATTCCAGAAGGCCCAACAGGGTCAGACATGTACAACTCAGAGTAGAAACTGTGAATTGCGCAGACACCTCCTCCATGTATCTGCAATAGTGTTGTCCAGCCACCTAACCTGTGTACAGGCCATGCTTTGTTTAGGGGGTATCATATTCTGTGGTTGACTTAAAAATTAAACCCTTTGACAACCCATATATCCAGCCAATTTTTCTCTCATAATGCTTGAATTAATACTCTAATTAAAACCTATTTCAATAACATGGCTTGGGCTGATTATTGCAACATGGATTTGATTATATTATTAAAAGCTCAGGCTGAATACCCACACACATTTTGGCTGTTCTTCTATGCAACAAAATGGTATGAATTGGTCAACTCAACATCAATTCAAATCAATTATTCTATTGTTATCTTGGGCTGAATACACTTGCACATTATGGCTGATTGTCATGGCATCAAATCTTGGCAATTGGTCCCAATTATTGAGAACAATATCAAACATTAAGTATACAAAATCCTTCAGGACTGACCCAAAGTTAGTGTTTAAAAGTCCCATGGACAATCAAATGAATGAAAACGTAATCTTTTTTCCACCTTAGGGCGAATTTTGTATGTCAGTATGCATAATCACCATGATAGCACTTGCACATGGACTGCCCAAATAGAAGTACCTAGTGCTATTGAGAGGACAGTTGACATCCCAATTAGGGAGTCATTTTCATCAGTTGTGTGATGAAGAGATGATTGGCTATCAAGAATATTTTTGTATGTTGATTTGCGTAACTGGCACAATAGCATAAGCACATGGATCACCCAAATGGGAGTACCTATTACTATTGAGAGATTCCTGCTGATGGCCCAATTAAGGGTACATTATTTATTTAAATCAACCACAAAATCTCCCAAAATTCATGTTTCATCAGCAGTATGACGAAACTCATATCAAGACAATCCTGGTACTATTTTGCACGCTCCTTGTTGCAAGTTTTTGTCCCTGAAATCCTCCATAATATGAGAGTGTTTTTCCACCAATAAACCTAGCAATAGGTTTCAGTCATAAGCTGAACTGAGGTGGAAAATCTGTGAGATTGCGTTCTTGAATGTGGCCAGGAGATGCCCTAGAGGTATAAATACTGGCGCCTGGTCTAATGAATAATTATCTAATAAACTAGTCTTATATAAAGATTTATTATATTTGATATTCTTTCTGATTTGTGTCCTAAGTCACTTTTGGAGAGTGTCAGCAATCTGGGATCTCAGGATCCACAGCTTGTAACTTTGCCTGCCTCAGTTGAAGTTCCCAATTATGGAGGGAAATTAAATCCAATATCAGCCAGAAAAGTTGGAGCAATTTGAGGATGCCTAGAGAGTTTCCAAATAGTTGGAATACTGTAAGCCTCTAGAAAAATTGAAATTTATATGGCCAAACTACAGCCTGATTAAGCATGCAGGAACTAATTAATTAAGTGAGCAATCCTCAGTCATTTCACAGGGGGAAAATCAGCGAAATAAATAAGTGGAGCATGTTTCACCCACCATTATATGTATGCTTTTTATTTAACACTAACAAGGTGTTTGTGTTCTCTTATCAGTGAATTCAAATGGGCGGACACTTCAGCCTACTTGTGGCCCAGGCAGGGCTGTAACCAGAAGCATGGACGTTGCTTTCCAGGTAATCCACTTCTGCCAGAGTACACATAATAACTGCCAAGACATCGTGGGAGTGGTGTAATAATATGTGGTTTTCACAAGGAACTTGTGTGGTTTAAAAGAAGACCATGTGGCGAGAGGATTGGCAAAGAAAGGAGTCACAAACTCCTATTTTAAAGTCACTTTTCAACCCAGCAATTGAATATGGACAAAGTGAGATTATCTATGCGAATTATTGGTCCATCTGGGCGCCTGTCCCAATGAGCTTAATAGAGTAAGGACACCAAAACCAAGCGATGGTCAGAGAAATCCACTTTTGTTGTGGTAAATTCTGAGATATAGGGCAAAAACTCAATGGTGCAAGAATGAGGACAATGTGGGACATAGACAGCAACTTCCCATTGTATATATGAGTGTGGGACATATTAGGGAGCATAGGAGAGTGTTTAGGAAGGGTATCATAAAGGCTTTGGGTAGCATTCAGGACATAAAGCTCCACATGCCACTATGGGGGATCACCCATAAAAGGCCATTAGTCAGTGGCTGGGTTTGTCCAACAGTTCAAATCGCCATTAAAAATTATGTTATTGGAATGGGGAGAATGGAAATGTCCAAAAAAACCTGACAAACCAGTGCACAGCATAGGGCATAGATACTAGCAATGATGTGTATTTTGTTGCACAAGAATTTAATGGCCAGTACATGGCCATTCAAAAATTAATTTTGGAAATAAATTTAAATTAACTGGACACACATACTAACACCCCACATTGTGGTGACCAAAAAGATAGCTTAGAAAGGAGCATGCATGTCAATGCTGCCTCATCACCTACCAGGTAATGGGTTTTCTGGTGTGCCAGGATGCCATAGGTAAGTTGTGTTTTTGGAACTCTGTTTCTTGGCCCAGGATGGAGAGTCTTTGAGTCCTGTGTTATTCAATGTCCCAATTTCTACTGAGATGCTTATTGCGCCTCAGGAGCGAGGGGAAGGGCCCACAGCCCTGCCCTCCTACTTCCATGCACTCTGGCTTATCCTGACTGCAAAGTTTATAGGATTGCACAGGGGAAGGAGAGTAGGAGTCACTATAAGAAACTATTACCTTTGGTAGGTTTGGAATTTTTAGATGCATGATTTTATCATTTCAGTGCACCTGCTGTGCACTATAACACAGGTTTATAAAATCTGGATGAGATTGAAGGGTAAGATCAGTTTCAATCAGTGTGCAGGTTGCATGCATGGGTGTGAAAGATCCAGAGGGTTGGCTCAGAGGCTGGTTGGTACAATTCAATTGGCTGAGGGTTTTGGGTACTGCCAAGGCTGAGAATTCCGCCTTGTCAGCCTGAATCTGATCAGGCGAGCTGGTGGACACCACCAAGGCTTCTGTCTTGGCCACTGCTCTGGATGCTACCCTATGGGCCTGTTTGGCCTTCATTTGTTCCCATGTGGACACGGGTCAACTGTTATTTACTGACCCAGTTTGCCCCATGTAAAGGTGAAAATAGTGTCAATTATACTTGTAGAGTTCTCGGTGGATTCAGCCAATGCCTTATAAGCAAACTAATAGGATTTTACACTCTCTTTGACAGGGCAAGTGTGCATTTAAAGACCAAAAGCATTGCAGAAGGTGCAAAAGGACGGTTCTCTGTCCACCATTGCCCTGAAAGGTTGAGTTTTCTTAATGCTGATCTTTAGTTGAGCAAAGTGTGGGATCAAAATGTGACCTTTTGTGGTATCTTCATTTGGCATAATAACCATGATAGCCTTACCTGTACTGAGTTTAGTCTTTAGAAAAAACATTGCATCTCAAAAGAGACAAGGTTGCTATATGTTAAAAGCCTAGAATGGAGGTTCTCTTCAATGACATTGCTAGCCACGGTTGTAGTGGAGGAAATGAAAAGAGATAAACATTTGGTTATAATTTGTCCAGCGCATGCACTTCATTTCACCACCCGTTGGCCCTCTGGGAGGTTGACCACTATGCATACCAGTGCAGCAGCATCTGCATCTTCCACTGTTTAGGACTTAAGGTCCAACTAACTGAGGGTCATAGTGTGAGGTATTATATACACAACTTACTTGAAAAATTGGTGCACATTATCATAAAACTTTTTTCAGAGGGTTGTGATAACTTTTAGAAAAACTTGGAGCCCATATTTCTTTGGTGACAACAGTTGGAAATGGGGCGTCTTGATATGTGTGTTACATTTAGCTTGCCATTTTTAGAGCTTCTGGCAGATATACCATTGCAGGGTTTCTATGTTGAGCATATCTTCCAGTTTCTTTGGGGAAGTTTCTAAGCTTAATTGGGGCAAACCCTGACCCTGTTTCTTTTACCACACTGGCCCAAGCCTTACCAGGCTTTGGATGTTCACTCATCTTCACCAGTACATAAATATCAAATTAACAGATTTGAAGTGAATTGGTTGCAAAGTTGTCACAACAGGAAAAGAAAAATTGGCTAGTGGGAGGCAATTTAATTGATGCTGGTTAGGGGAACAATATTGTGAAGTTTGCTGTTGAAGAGTAGTCAAGACTGTTGCAAATGATGCAACTTTTTCAGAATTGGATTGGGTTATCAAAGGTGGTGAGTTTATATTCTCTGTAATAATAGAAGTATACATTGACAGTTTACATCTATTAATGAAGGTGATAGGTCATATTTATTATCACTTGCCAAACATATATACTTAGTTTATGAAAAGGACAATAATCTTTGGTCAACATATCCTGATATCTTTACTATGGTGTAGAATCAATCCTTCACTTATAATATAGACAAGGCAGTTAAAATGTTAATAATTGACTGGTTTAATTGCAGAGGATATTGGTCCTTGTAAATGGGACTAAAAAATAAAGCTCCACATAGAAGTAATCAAGTTCTATAAATATAAAATAGTCATTCAATTATACAAAGTTATTAAAGCTATACAAAATGCTGAAGAGTTCTGATTTTATAATCTTACAACAATATTTGCTTTAATAATTTATTATTGGGTGCCTTTTAGGTTAAGGTAAAATATATTAGTTTTGATTAAGTTACAATAAAAATATCCTTTGATTAATGGTTTATATGCATGGACACCACACTTCCACAATTCAGAGTATTAGCGCCATAAACTTTCCAACATGCATCTATAAAAGGTACATTATAAGAATTTTTTCTCACACCAAAGTTATTTCAACCCTAGAGGTGGATCTGGGTGTACAGAAGGAAGCTTCAGATATGGAGTGATGCCTCAGAAACCCTCCCACAAGCTACTGGTTAGGTGGTAGTACAAGAAGAGAAGTTAATGTTGAAGCTGCAGTTACCATCAGAAGTAACCTATTCAAAGAATCAATCTGGCAGAAAAAAATGATTTCCTCAAAGTTGGTAGTTATAAATTAGTTTTAGCTTAAAAAACTCTTAAATCTAGTACTTTTTGTTGTATTGTGTTTAAAACAGATATTTTTCTTTCTGCTTGATAACACATCTGAGAAAATTTAGAGTTGCAGAAGAACTAAACGACTCCAAAAAGACAACAAACAACAAACCACCAATTTCCTTGGTCTGACTGCCCACTGCTCCAAAATGGGGCAGTGGCGAAACCCCTCTAGCATCTTCTGCCCTGCAGGGAAACGCTTTTGAACTATATTGACCTGAACCCCAATTCCTCATGTCAATACATTCCCCCTAATTATCTTGCCCTCCACCTCACAAATTCTCAAATGGTGCCTTGTAGCCCCATTTTGCTCCTCTGAAGCAAGATGTGATTTGGCCTCTGGGTCAAATATGGCAACATGTTCCCCTACAACAATAAACAAATAATTGAATTATCCCAGGCGATTATGCAGCCTGCAGGCTTTATCAACTTCTTCCCCTACAAGGGGTACTTCAACTTTGCTCACTTTCAAAGCTGATGCTGCAATTGCAGCCAACATTCCCCTGGTGTTCCAGGAAATCCCCATCCCAGCCACCTGCACCCAGTTGCCTGATGATACCACTCTTATGGTTCAATTTGCAGGACTCCCCACTCACCTCCCCCTGAAACTTTATATAAATAATAATAGCTGAGTTGTCATTATATGGCGCTGACCCCATTTTACAATTTGTGGTTCCCAATGGAGCCAACTGCTAGCGGGCCCTCATACCTTTGCAACCATATGCCCAATATCAAGCAAAATTTCCACTTCAATTCCCCCTTGCACAGTTGTCCCCTCTGCCCCTACCACCCTTTCTGAGCCAGAGTAATAAGGGGCGCATGGTCTGCCCCATTTGCTTCAACCTGGACCACTTAAAGCGGTGCTGACCCAACATAGCCCAAGATGGAGCCCACACGCTTGAGTCACCCATAATGCTCCTATAGCTGAGATAAAATTCTTTTTCAAATGGGGAACAATCCTCCCTCCCCCACCCAAAATGGTAGATGCAACTGCCACAGATTCAACCAATGAGGAACTGACATGTTAAACCACCACTCCTACTTCAATTAATCAGAAGCCAGAATAGACCCCAGTAAATTCAAAAAACACCACCCAGACACCCAATCCAGCCCATCCATATGCCAACCAACCTATCATCTTCAACTAAAATCCCTGGGATTATTTAGAGAAAGTTGATGATTTGGGAAATCCCATCCCCAACTCAGTTGAGACCCCAGGCCTCAAAATGTACCTAAACGCAGAATATGTGGCTCAACTTTCAACTCACTGCTATGCTCTATGATCAGATGCTGATGAATTCCAAAGTGACCACCAACTCACCAAAGAGGCTGTTGCATCCTTGGTTGTCACCCCCTCCAAAAGGCCATAGCAAAATCAGTTGCAGTCTTAGCTAAAGGGTACTTGCCCCTATCCTTCCCCCCATGCAACAAATTCATAAAAAAGAATTCCTCCAATTTCAACAAGTTGCCCACAAGGAAGTACAAAAAGTTGTGATGGTCACAAAATTTGGTCCCAAGCCCTGCATTACCAGCAACAACATTGCCAACTTTATCATGCTACCCAAAGTTTACCTCAAGGCTGAAAAGCCCTTTCCAAATATATCACAACCCTCCTCATAGCTAAATTTGAGCTTCCTGAGCCACTTTGCTACTTTGACCCCCATTTTGAGGATGCATCCATGCCCATGCTCTCAGCGCTCTGCTGTACACTGTCCAACACAGAGGAGGAAGATGAGCCTCCCAATCCTAACTCACCCCCCACCATGGACGCATAGCAGTTTACTGCAGCTGACCTGGTTGCACAATTATAGTTTTATTTTTACTTTTCCAATTTGGTTTGAGTGATCCACTCATCTCTTTCTGTTTGTTTAAATTCTAGCATAGTATTTTTGCTCCTCAGAGCTCAGTAATGTCCATCCCCTGATCAGCTTGTCTCAGTTAAATAAAATGTTTAAAACAGATATATATTGATCAGGGAGATCATAAGGCAGTTAGCCATTATAATTGTAATGAAAGAAGAATAAGCTTCAGTTTTAGATAACCAAAGTTTATATTGACTACAGCATCTGTTAATCTAATACCTTTATAAATTAGCTAACTGTACCTCCACTTTTTATTTAATGAACAATGAACCAACCAACTAAAGAATCTAAAGCTTCATTACTCATAGCCAGCTTTAATTTGAAACCAGTATTTATTAAGTAAGGTTTAAACCTTTTCTGGTTTACTGCATAGGTTTGAGGTGTGCAATGAATAACTTTAAAATAATGGATAATAATGTGGGTGAGTGATACTATTATGAAGTTTAGTATCTAACTAAGTTTTTCAAAACCAAGTATTTGCTCAGGTTTTTCCTATGAACAGGTACTAGCAACCTTTCTTCAACTCATGTGAAGGTTCTTAAAAATGATCATACAACAAGGTAAATCCTATCCCTTTAACTTTTATCTAGAGTTGGAAATTTCTGGATAAAAGGAAACTTCTTCTCTTTGACTCTTGGCACAAGATTCTTTAGAACACCAGAAAATTATATAAGGGAACTATCCCTCAAACTTTTTTAAGGAAAACAATTAAATAATTGTACCACTATTTAAAAAATGTCTAATGCAAATGTCTTTTATTTTTAAAATTATATAGGGATATAAATAATCTATAATTTATATAAAAGACACTAAAAATCAAGGTTTCTCTTAAACCAAAAAAAACTATAAACTTAAAATTTGACATGGAGATTCTGTTCAAAATTGTAGTTCAGCTAAACCATTTATATTTAGGTTTTAAGTACTTTGATATGCAAAAAGGCAGCTTAAAGTTTATCTTAATAAAATAAATATTATAAGAGTGATAAATTTAAAGAAAATTTTTAAAAAGTATTAAAAACCCACTAAATCTATTTTATAAAATTTGTTATGTATGTGCAGATTGGGAGTTGGAATATACAATTGTGTATGAGATTTTTTTAAATTTAAATATAGCAACAAAAATTGCAAAAAAACATCTATGATATATATAAAAGACACTATTAAACAATGTTTCTATTATACCACAAAAAAATTTTGCAATTTGATATTAAGATTTTTCTTTAAATTTGTAGTTCAGCTAAGAAACCATTCATTCCTAGATTTTTCAATATGTGAATAAGTAGGTTAAATTTTTTTAATAAATTTCTATCAGAGAATTCAAATCAGAAATTTATATTAAAAGAAGTATTCCAAAATAATCAAGAAACCTATATTCATTAAGTTTTGGTGTGTATGTGCAGCATGGGTGTCAGAATATCAAGTGTGTAAAAAATCTTGTAAATTCAATTTTAGCAACAAAAATTGCAATTATATATAAACCTATATATAGAATTTTAAAAAAATTCCTTATAATAAAAAACTCATGTATGCAAAATTTGTTATGTATGTGCCTTTTGGGAGTTAGGTTCTCAGATAGGTAAGGGTTTTATAAATTAAAATTTTTAACTACAAAAATGCAATAAAATCTGTGAATCTATTATATATAAGAAATTTCAGCTTTATAAAAAACATTTCTTAATCATAAAATCTTGCAATTTGAAATTTGGTATTGTAGTTTAGTACAAAATTTGTAGTTTCATTAAGAAACTGTTTATCAATAAGATAAATTTAATATATGAAAAATTTGGTTTATTTTTACCATTATATATTTATTATAAGCAATTTGAATCTAAAAATGTAGATACAAAATTATTTTGCAAAACTAACAAACATGTTTATGAGTTTGCTATTTATATACAGCTCAAGTTTAGGATTATGGAGTAGTTAAGAGATTTCACAACCGGGGGTGGAAGGCGAGTCGGTAAGGGCGTACGGCTACCAACCTGAAGGTTGCGGGTTCGATTCCCGCCCTTCGCACATCGATCGGGGTGCCAGCCAAAGGAAGCTATTGGCGGTTAGTAGGTCTGATAACACGAAAACCTTACCCATGACGTAACCAGAAAAATTTGAGTCCCGATCCGGAGGTGGAAAAACTTTCTTCGATGGAGTTGACCCTGTTCAGGTTTCATGTTGTTTCTTTCTTTCAGTAATGCCTGTCCCTTGGTCGGCTTGCCTCGGTTAAATAAAAGAGATTTCACAACCAAATTTTAACTATAAAAATTACAAAAACTATAAAATTATATTTATATAAGCTAATTCTCATCATATATCCTGTACCACATAAGCTTGGATTTAAATTAGGCATAGAGGAACTTTTTAGTTAATTGGACCTACTAAGAAGCTATTTATAAAATTATGTGCTTTTTATTTAACATATTTTTAAGTAAATAAATGTCTATTATAATTTTTTTTGTAAATAATATTACTAATATTATTTCTCCTATACAAAAAACTACTACAAAAAATTTGGTATTTATATTCATCTTGAGTGTTAGGTTCTCAAATAGGCAGGGGTTCTGAAATAATAATTTCTAACCAAAAATATAAAAAACTTTAAATCAATACATAAAAGTTAATTTTATTGTAACTTTCAAATCACATAAACTACAAAATTAAGATTTGATATGGCAGAAATTAGTTTATAGGCACCACCTAAAAACCATATAGTAAACTAGATGAAGTAACCATTTTATAGCCATATGGTGAGCATTTTTATTAATAAGTAGCAGAGTTATTCAGTGTCACTCAGTTTTATTAATGAGCTCACAATGACAGCCTAAAGGCTGTGCCAGCACTACAATTGAGCCACTAAGACCAACAGCTTTGCTGTTGCCCTTGTTGCTGGTGAGCTGGTTTTCCTAAATCTACTTAATAATCTATTAACTCTAACACTGATTTTTGTTTAGTTTTGGATGAGCAATTTATTGAAACATTTGATATATTTGCAAATTCTTGACCACTTGCTTAAATAGATTGAACCTATCAAACTTGATTAATTTCAGGTGAGAAGTTGGTAAGTTATTAGATAATATTCACCAAATTTTCACTCACTTGCCTAAATAGATTGAACTTATCAGACTCAATCAGTTTCAGGTGAGCAATTTGTTGAATTATTAGATATGGTTGCCAATTCTCACCCACTAATCCTAATAGATTAATCTATCAGACTTGATGGTTTCATAATTTAGTCAGTCAGTTGGTACATCAGTGGTTGTATTTTATAAAATAGATGTTTCAGCTAGCAGTTTGGTGTTAACTAATTAATTCAGTGAGCTTAATAGGTTTGCTTTGCAAGGATGGTTAGCTTAACAAGGTACATCCTGCTACCAACCTGCTGTAGGTTTGGTTCAGATTCAAAACGTATACTGGCTAAGAAAATGCCATTTCCTCACCTCATATCATAAAATTATCTTATAATAAAAAGATTTAATAAATATATGATGATAAAAATAAAAAGAAATATAGGGTAGTTGCCTAGTGAGGTTGCTGCTATCACTGGATATTTGCTTTAAAAATATGGTTCTTCTAAGTGTTTAAGGTTATTTGGTTGATTTTATAGGTTCAATAGTTTTGGCTGAGCAGTTGATGGTTATCTATAATATAAAATTCAAAATGACCAATTAAAAATAATTGGATAAACCATGAACACTATAGCAAAGCATGAGAATCTGGCTGTTAGTAATGTTATAAAATAATTTGCCTCATTTAAGAAATAGAGGAGTGCTAGTGTGTGACCATAGCTAGCCAGTTATCTGCTCTATAATTGATTCCCCTCAATCAGGTACATTTCTACAATAATGGGATGGTCTGATATAAGAAAAAGAAGTGCTGATTTGTGACAACAATTAATAGACCAGTCTTTTTTATAATTGATATCAACCTCAATCAGGTATCTTCTTATGTCTAAGTAAATTTTCTTCCTCACTTAAGGTACTTGAGACATCTACCGGTATTTCATAGCTAATTGCCATACAAGAATTCCAGTTAACCTCACCAATAAATTCCTAAATGCCTGTATTCCCCAGTTCAGGCAAGAAACTGTCTGCCAAAAATTAACTTTTTTTGAGAACATCTGTTTTTATTAATTAAAATCAAGAATTATATAGGGGCATTTGGTACCCAACTCTTCCATTGGCACCCCAATAGGAATGATATCTATCATTAATGAATTCAACCCTCCGCAAATTGCACCAACAATGAGTGATTCATCTGCTCATCCATCCACCTAGTCAGTATCTACCACTGACTAGATTATGGTCTATCATAGGTTGGATCTAAAGATAGCATATCACAATGCCCTCATCTAACCCCAGCGGATTAACCTTATTAAGCTAGCAACCTGCTTAGGTAATAGGATCTTTACCTATAAATAGCAGGTCACATTGCCTTTTAGGCTAACCCACAAGTTGCTGCCAATAAAAGTGTTGTCAATGTCTAGCAACTACAATAAACCCTTAATAATTGGTGACAAAGCCTGATCAATTCATACAAGATGATTAAATTATAATTGTTAAATCAGTAGTCAAACAACTTGTAAACTTTGTTGGGGACCTCCCCAAAGGAACATCTGTAATTTATTGAAATTGAATACCAACAAATTAATTAATATTTTATAGAGAAGTACACCAACCATAGTTATCATTCAAAGATAACCCATATCCACTAAAGGTTTTCCTACAGGGTTTTACAGGCTAATTTATATCCATTACAGATAAATTCATATAAAAAAACTTACTCGAGGTGGGTCGACCTTGAGAAATACACCACACCGAGAATGTTTTCTAGCCAGTACAGGTTTCGAACTCAAAACCTGCACTAGGGGTGGAAGCAGCTTTACCCGCTCGACTAACCACCCTTACAGATAAATTCTGTATATTTTTTATTAATTCTTGTAACTGTTACAGGCTAATTCGTATCCATTACGGACATTCATATATTTTTTTATTGATTTTTGTATCCGTTATAGGCCAATTTATATAATTCACTGATTTTTGCACCCATTAAGATCAATGAAAAATATACAAAATAGCTTATTGCGGATACGAAAATCAATGGAAAATCTACGATTTGCCTGTAATGGATACAAAAATCGATGAAAAATATACAGATTGGCCCAGAAACCCCTGTAGGATCAATTGAATTCTAGTAGATATAAAGAGATAGTCATTATAAAGCCAATGAAGCCGGATGATATGGGCCAACCGAAAATCCCAACCTAAGACTAGTTTAGATAGTTTTAATATGGTTAGCTTGGGTAATCCAGAACCCACTGTAACCTTAACAACAAACCTTAAGTTATACCAGCTGACCCATCTCTCATGTAGAATACAACCTAAGTTTTATAAAGGGAAATCAAGCTAGCTTAGATCTCAGCTCAGCTATCACAACTCCTAACCCCCAATTTTCATATCCTCTTTTACTTCACCTTACCCGGGTTCCAAAAGAACCCTGCAACTTCCCAAAGCCGCACCTCTACCCCAACTACGGCTTTATCGGATAAGCTTAGGGTTCGATGTAAACCGCTTATAAAGCTGGACGGCGCGGTTTTATCTAGCCGGTATCGTTTGGTTCAAAGGTTTGAAGTCAAACAAGTTAGACGATGTAGATTCTGAGGTCCAGGTTTAAACTTTAACTCCCGGTAGCTTATAGTCACGCCTACCTCCAAAGGGGGTGGGGCTACCAGATCTGTACCGGATCCGAAATACCAGATGTGTATGATAAGTTTCCAGCCCGTCGCAACCATAGGCGGTGAACCCAGACTAACCCAAACCTGATAACTTTAACGAAGGAGAGCTAAAGTTTAAGTATAGCGGTATCGGTAGCCGATCTGAAGCCACTGCGTTAAAAACCAGGTCACGTTTGACCCAAAGGTTGGTTTAACTGAGGTTGGCTCAACCAACCTCATCCGAGCGTACGCCCTAAATCAACTGATCGTTTCAAATTTCAGTAAAGATGGGGGTTAGGAGGTCAAGATAGCACCGAACCATGAAAACAAAACGGCAACGCTTCCCCCTTTAAGTGGACCGCCTTATGGTTCAAACTGGCCCGGTAGCCAAATAGTTCCCACCCAGCGCTTAAAGGCTGAGCGGTAGGATATAAACTTGCTTTTAGCAATGTGGGCAAGAAGGAAGTACCAAAGCGTGAAAATGTTAAACCAATTCTGCGCCGCAGGATTTAAATGCTATTGCTTAACTGGCGGTGAGGTTTAAAAAGGTTGGATCTGCCCGATGAAACGGCGAAATTTTACCTTCGTAATAGCTGGAGAGGCGTTAAAAATCGCCAGTGTAATTATCCTCCAATTGTAAAATCAAGCCTTACCCTCTGGCTAGAGCATAAAAAGTTCGCGTTAAAGTTGGCACGTTTTTTGGTGGTATAGGTTGGTCGATAAATTATGAAGTGTAGCATCGCGTAATTAAAGTCTAAACGAAGTATCGTAGCCGGCAGGAGCTGCATGTTAGGCTTAGGAACATCACCTCGCTGTTCGCTTAAGCCAAACGCGCAACCTTCACTGCTACTGCCAAAAAAGCTTCAACATCCAGTGTTTATTTCTTTGGTTAAAAATTTTCTAACCCGGTGAGGGCCGTACGATAAAAGTTAGAGAACTTCGGAGATGGGCATGTGAAACTTTGATTAGAGTCCTATTGGAAAGCTGGGAAAGGGGACCTCCTAAAGCTAAAGATAAGAGCTAGAGTTTAGGTACCAGGCGGAGGAAGCCTCAGCAGAAATTCAAGCTAGCTTGAGGCAGCACGGACTCCGCGCCGATGATCTTGACCCTTCGCTTCCCTATCAGCGTCGAGTTAGCCAGGCTCAGCTTAAAGGCGTCGGCATCCTTTTCGCCTAAAGCCCCGCGGGTAAAGAGCCTACGTTGCTGCTGTTCGTGCAGGTGGTTAAGAGCCTCGTAGTTCGTCTCCCCCGAAGCTAACGAGGAGATCGGATGTGGAGGTTGAGGACAGAGCGGTGTCCGCCTGCTTCTTTTTGACGAGAGAGTGGGCGGCGCAGTTACGCCCAGGGATCCATCGGGAGGATTCCTCATCCTGCAAGATCTGGACCGCATAGGAGACATCAAAGGCCTCTTTTAAGGTAACGCTCGGAGTGATGGGGGTGGTCAAAGACAAAAGCTTGTGAGCGGGCGACCCCTCAGGAGGACCGTAGGCTCGAGTCCAAGGGTGGGAGAAGAAGGTCTCGGCGGTGTACCGCTTTACGGGGCTGACGGCCAGAAGCCGGGAGACGAGATCCTTGGCCGAGGCCGAGATTCCATCCCACCAGGGCGAGAGAAACTCAAAATACCCACGTGCAACCTTCTCGGTAAGCACATTAATGTCCTCATCATAGAACGGAGGAAACCCGCAGAGTAGCGTGTAGAGGACGCAACCCAACGCCCACATGTCAACCGAGTAGCTGTACTTTTCATCCTTGACTATCTCGGGAGCCGTATAGCCCACGGTCCCACAAGGGGTCATTGTGCTGCTATCGAGTACGCGCTTGCTCAGGCCAAAGTCGGCAATCTTGATCCTCCCGATACCAGCGCCACCCACACCTTCCACGATATAACCCTCCCCCTCGCGCCCCTCGTGGACGGCATAGCCCTGGCTGATATATGGCTCGGGGTCGTGGATTATATCGATAGGCTCGAATAGGATGTTTTCGGGTTTGATGTCGCGGTGGACGACCCCCTGCTCCCGGTGGAGGTAAGCGATACCGGCGGCTACCTGGCTGATGATGTGGCACGCGAGAGGCTCCGAAAAGTAGACGTGGGAGATGATCTTGTTGAATAGTTCACCGCCTGAAACCAACTCGAGGACCAAGAAGTAGTGCTCGTCCGTCTCGATGAACTCATACAGGTGCACAATGTTGGGGTGGTTGCAGGCGCGCAGGATGGCCACCTCCTTATGAATGAAGCGGCGCTGGGAGGCGGTGAGGGCCAGCTTGTCAATCACCTTAACGGCGACCTCCTTCTCCAGTCTATCGTTACAAGCGCGGTACACGTTACTAAAGGCGCCGCTAGAAAGATTAGTGATAGCTTAAAAGGCTTACTCCCCCATCTTGGATAGGATGCGGATGTGGGGTATGGCGGCAAACTGAATCATGGGTTTGCGTTTTGACAATCGAGAGATGAACTGCCACGAGGAAGGGTCGGATGGGTGGTTTGAAGTGGATGGGGGATGGTTTTTGAAGCTGTTGCGGGTGGGGGAAGCGGACTTTATGAGGGATTTGATGGTGCTGAAGAACATTGCGGCTCAACTAAATAAAGAAGGCTCTTATACTTACCCTTATCGCTCCTAACGAGTTGCAGCTATGAGTTCAGAACCTGGCGAATGATTACATCATTTATTCGTTCATCCTCCGATCGATGGTTGCTTTAAGGGAACCGTATACCATCCGTCGATTCTCCAATTTGATTGGTTGAAATTATGATCTCGCCTTATTCCAATCCAGTCAAACCTGTCAGCGCTAGTTTGCTCGAGCGATCGATCAATTTAGTCAAACTTGGCTGAGCTGGTTTGCTCGAGGCCGAGACTGGAGATGAGTAAAGGTGATCTCATGGCCCCCCTAGCAAAGGTCCAAGCCAATCTTAGATATTTCCATAAATAGCCTCATTTAAGGGTTGTAAACTAGCTGAAACATTTCTAGCTTAATCGATTAATGATTTTTTTAATTAATGATTTATCT
The DNA here is from genome assembly GCA_022478985.1 of Massospora cicadina. Classification (NCBI taxonomy): domain Eukaryota; kingdom Fungi; phylum Entomophthoromycota; class Entomophthoromycetes; order Entomophthorales; family Entomophthoraceae; genus Massospora; species Massospora cicadina. The sequence goes on from JAKSZP010018554.1 coordinate 83,616, forward strand.
TTTTATGATGTAAATGGGTGGTATGAAGTCAGCTTACATCATATTGTCGCGACTAGAATGATTTCATCTCTATTCTATCCAATAGTTGAGCCAATATTCGATTAATTCGCCGCCAACAAAACCGTTGGATCATCGCCTTATTAAACGATGTGGGCTATGGTTGCTTAGATTACCCTTATCTATTATGTAATCATGAAAATGTTAATTGGAAATATCCAAAGTTCTAATGACATCAGCCCAAAGGTTACCAATTTAAGCTAAATGGAGAATTTTAAAGTCAGCCTGTTTCAAACGCCTATCGAATAAAAATCCATCAATTTATAACGCCTAGCAAATAATACGCCGGATTCTAGAGGATTCCAGGGTTTTATTACCGAAAGTCAAAACCAACCTTTTCGATAAATATGACTTTGAATGTCAGTTTACAATTTGATAAAGGGCTTCCCCTAGTGGAGCTTTAAGATTTAAAACGAAATTGACCTTTGCAGATTACCACTCTAGTACATCTCTGCCATGTGCTCTGGAAACCAGCTGCCTTGTAGGAATTGGGGTTTCCCCTTGGCTTAACACCTACGTTTAATTAATGTATCATCCATTAAATTATACGATCCAAGGGCCTGATATCTATTGAACTGGCCCCATTTAGAAATAAAGCGTAATCATTAATATGATAATAATTTTACATCAAATTGGAACCCTCAATTATGAGTTCCAAATTTAATTTAAACCGTCCACTTTCATCGAAGCTAAAAGGGCTTAATGTCTCTATGGTAAGTTACATAAATTCCCAGTCCAATACTTGAAGTTTGTATACCCTCAGATCCTATTAGATAAAAATGATGTCATCAATAGTTGAACCTTTAAAATCTATGAAATCGAATCCAATTTGACTATCCGATCCAAAGCCCGGATTCCCAACCTTATTTGATGTAAATTACCTTTACCATCCCGCACTTGAAGGTTTGACGTTGCATCTGGCATTGTAAAAAACAATTCAAAAGACAAACTTAGAATCAGAATCCACATATCGCGACATGTAGATCATATCTATATCTGGCTGTTTCTCGAGAGTTGTTGAGATGCATGGATCTTAAAATAAACTGCTTTTCAAAAATTTTGTACATTACAATGTATCAATAAAGATAATAAACTGAATAACCAAAGAGATTGGTTATATATTATAGTCCAACCAGACCTTCCCCCACTTCGCTACATGATTTTAAGGTACAACCGATTTCTAAGCTTTACATACTCTCTCATCGATATCTACTTTTAAGAGGTTGACCAATCGATAAGATTTTCTACTCGCCAACCTTGGGATAGATATACCTACCGAGTAGATAAGGACTAGGTGAGAGGGGTTTGTTTAAATCCAGATGGGCTAAATTCCACCAGCTAGAGTTTTCTCCTCAGTTAGATTGGGCATCCTTGCAATTTATGAAATGTTGTACTGCATCCTAAGCTTTTGGTATCCTTGCACTTTCCATTAACAATAAAAGCTTCAGGCCTGGTACCCCTGATGATATGCGCAGGATACAATTTGAACTCGTACCCCTAGTGTGGTCATCTGCAGCCCTAACCAGGTGGGCCATCCACCGCTGGCACTATAAATTGTGACTAAGGATTGGCATGTACAGGCTTTGCCTATCACCCTTCGACTCAACTTTACCAGCTTGTGGGCTCACTATAAAAGGTTAAAGTTGACTTAAGTTCCTATAGATCACCGAGCTGCCAGATAGCTATGCTTTACCTGATCAGCTGCTAGACTTATGTTGTCAAAGATGTTGACTCAACTTAGGATAACTTTTCACTCCTTTTTGCTATTCAGGCATAAGTAGAACAAATACAATTATCCAAGTCATCAACCTGTACCGCTATCCATCCCATCTTTTGAGCCTTCAGCTATTCCAGAACCATCATGCAGCATTTCTCATCCTTTGATCATCCTTTCCCTGTAAATAAGTGCCATTATACCTATTGTACTTATTGTCCCTACTATAATCCCTATCAATTGTACTTCTAAAATCAGGACATCACTGTTCTATAGCTAGGAGTTCAACTATAATTATTCCTCACAATTATCCCAATAAAGAACCACCTTTTACCAAAATTTATCCAATATTTTAAAAAAGTCATTCCTGGAGTGGAGTTTTACTATATCAGGAATTGGAGGAATTGAGTATCATGTAACTTCTCTAAATGATATTCTGAAGATTTAACCTTATCAGAGGAAAGAGGTTGTGCAATTATGAAAGATCGAATAAGTTTCAAGTAGTAGCTTTAACCTGTGCAGTAATGTTCATCTGCCACATGCTACAACTTATAACGCCTGCGCCAAAGTATAAAAGCTAGCCTAGTTTTATATAGCTATAGACTTGATGGGTATATATTAATCTGATAGCTATCAATATTGGTGGGTATGTGATGTGCTACCTGATCAAAGCGAACAGATTTTGGTATCTTACTTGTATACCATGTTTATGATACTAGATACCTCTTAATTAAGGTTTAATAACATATTAAGATACCCCTTATTGGCTATAGTAATTTAAAAGGAGTTAAATTTGGAAGCCTATCTTCAAAATAGTTAAGATGTTATAATATATGCCTAACTATATAGGACTAGTAACAGGTTTAACTATGGGACTGTTAGTGATTTATCTAGGAAAAATATTTAATATACGCTGGTCCTATATAAGTATTTAAATATACCCCTAATATATAGACTTGATAAGATTATGGAGGCTATAAATAAACTTATGGAAGGGTTGCAGGTGAGTGATTTGAGATGGCTTTTTACTGGATACTATTTAAATGAGCAAAATATCCCATCCCATCTAATCTGAGTCATACCTACCAGCTTAGAAGATGTTTACTGATAGTGAAACAATTTATGTTAAAAATTAAGGCTTTAGAATTTTGGTAGCTGCATTGAGAACATAGCAAAATTGATTTGAAGTTTAACCTATTAAGTTGTGTCAGTTTAATAAGTTTGCTAGCGAGCAACCAAAACCTAATATTACTTACATACAATTCAAGCCTATAGCTTTATAGATAATTAAATAAATGGAATAGCCAGTTAGTGGGTGCTATTTGGAGGCTATTTATGTGCTGGTCAAACCTTATATGATAAAGTGAGAAATTTTATGAATCTCACAGGTTAAAGGCACAGTAGGCGATGTTTCAATTGCTAAGAAAGTGAAGCTAACAGGCTATGTAGATGCAAGCTATACCTATAAGCTATCTCCCTTAGATATTATAGACATTGGTAGAATAACTAAATAAAAGCAAAATTTATACTTATAACCACCTTAACTTTAAGTCATTTTAATTTTATTTTATAAAATAGATAGAACCACAACATAATATGTCACCTAACATTGTATATGGAAGGTAGTTTATCCTATGAAAGCATATCTTAGCTCTTACATAAAACTAAGTATAAGCTTGCTTTATATAAGGATATCACTTGGGCCATAAAAATTTAAAGATGCAGCTTATGGTAAGTCCATATAAACTTTTATATTGTAATCTACCCTGCAATCTTTAATTGATAATTATAGCGTCTATATAAATAAAGTTCTAGGGGTTAAGGTTGTTTGCAGTAATCTCAGAAACTACTAGCCAATATCTTTTAGACTCACATACTTGTAGCAGGTACCCAGCGCACAATACTCTGCTTTGTTTGGTATGATAGGTTAAAAGTAGATAATTTTATTGTATCAAAAGTATTTTTTGATATTATGACCAACTCTCAATTTAACTCTATATTCCAAAGGAGGCTAAAGAACTTAGACTGGATCCAAACGGATAATATCTAAATTCATATCCAATACACACTCAATCCCTATATATCTTAAAAAGGATCAAGGTATTCAATTATTTTATATAATAAACTAATTAATTTTAATAATTTATCTATATGGTAAATTGTTATTTATCTGAAAGGCTTTCCATAAAATTTATAAGCCAGGTGGTGCCTACATTTCTTTTTACTATAAATCACCTGCCCCATCCCCACCTTGCCTAGAGGGTTGTAGGTTGAGAGAATTGGGCTCTTATGTAGAGAAATTTCCAACCATAAGATCTGTATGGTAAAAAAAACTTTAGGTAAGTTTTCCCCTATTACTGTTCATTTTTGTAAGTCCAGATTTCCAGCTCCTAAGCCTAGAAAGGGGAGCAATATCCCTTTAGGCTTAAAAGGGACACAAGGACTCCTGTGGCTCCCCCTTTTATCTCATTGATCTTGCTCATGTGTTAGATGAGCAATGGGTTACTGCATAACCCCCAAGGATCCTCTTTCTCTGCCTCATTTTTCTTCTTATACCTTGTTGAGAATGATAGAAGAGGTTTTCAGGGAGATGGTCCAGTCTATTGGCCTCCAGAAGTACCCTAGGGCTCATACCAATCTTAGCCTGGCTACCTCCAATATGCAAGCATCCAAACCTTCCCCACACACCATATAAGCTTAACAGGTCTGATAAGTCAGATTGGGTCATTATTATTGTTATAGATTGAGCCCTTGGATTAATTAAATCGCCTCTGATTTTTTTTCTGATCAATCTTTTGGTGGAATGGGTTCACATAAAACCAATTGCAATGACTCACCATTCTGAACAAATCATGTATGACTAGTATTATCAATTCAATTTATTCTCTGATCTGTAACGTGAGCTATCAAAAACTTATTGAAATGATCCAAATCTGTCAAATACTATCCCCCAATTTAATATATTCTTCCCAAACTAACCAATTAGGATTTAACATAGGGGCCCTGTCCCAAGCCAGTTATTGAGCTACTATCAAATTCCCTCCATCTACACTATAAAGGCAACAGCACCTCTCTAGGGCATGTTGCCAGTTTAATTTTTAATTTGAATGCTTTCAGTTAACCTATTTTTCCCTACTTTACTTACTGAGGCATCTTCCCTCTAAACCATACTAATAGGCTTTCAATCTAACCTGGTAATTCATTTAACCATCTGCAGAAATCTATCTGTAATCATGGAGCAGACGTTCCAACCACAATCCACTGACATATCCCACTATTATTAACTTGTAAAAGTATATGTTCCTGACCACTATTGCCAATCCATCACATACATCATGCACCCCTTTGCCCATAATCTACTTTTCCAATATGCCACTATTCAGCGTGATCTGTTCAACTTATGCTCCACTACCATTCTGATTCATCCTTGGGCATTATCCAACAGTTGCAAAACTTGGAGGAGTTGTTACCCTCTCTCTGCCTCTCACACTCATGAAGATGCAACAGTTTTACTGCAGTTACCCCTATTGTGCTCTTCTGTCTTGTTGTGAGCCATTTGGTATGTTGTTTAATAGTTAAGTCCTCAATTAAACATAAGGAGTTCCATGAAAAAAAGTTGCTAGGTCCTCATGGGGGTTGCCCCAGTAAGACCTGCAGTTGCCCCTTTGCAACCTTCTGGCTTGTTGTGGAGCCTTTGGTATGTTGTTGAATAGTTAAGTCCACACTTAACCCATATGGCGTCCCTTTCAAAAAGTCATTAGGACATTATATGATTGCCCCAGTAAGGCCCTCAGTTGCTCCTTTGCAGCCTTCTGGCTTGTTGTGGGGGCCTTTGGTATGTTGTTGAATAATTAAGTCCTCAATTAAACTATAGGGTGTTCCTTGAAAAAGTTACTGGGTCATCTAAGCCCCTGGTATTCTGTGCCTTCCACAGAGTACTAACACATAGGGTGGGCGGGCATTCTTCTTTTGATCATCTGCAACCATGACATTTTCCCTAATTTCCTTCCATTTTTTGTTCCCTAAACTTTGCCTCCTGTTTATTTTTAGTTTTTGTGAAAAGATCATTACAATTTTACTATAGATTTTATATTTCTGGACCCCATTTTGACTTTTCCATTTCCCAGATACTTTAATGTTCCACACTATATAGGATCACAACATTGTCCTAATTAGGGATAAGTTATAATTAACAATGCCACATAAGGTTGGCACACATCATATAAAATTACAACCCCGTTTATGTTCTTGAAGGATGTTTAAATTCTCATTAGTTCAATCAGAACTTCATAGATCACAACAAGAGATCTGATAAGGTGTAAAAAATTTACTTTTGGTTGTTATTGGCAAGCAACCCAGTAACCTTTTTGCTGCACAGGTTCAGTTTCCTCATGCACTTTGTCACATTGTATAGAATGAATTATTATTTGATAATAGTATAGAGACTATTATCTGTAGTTGAGTAAGAATTATATTTTGGCCCAACACTTGGCCAGTATTCCCAATTAAATACTTGTGAAGTCATACTCGTAGGGCTTCATTCCCTATGCTCTTGTCCACCCAATCTTTGCTGAAATACTATGGTGACAGTCTCTTTCAGCCCAACACACATTTGGCAGCTATCCCTGATTGTGGCTCCTTCTTCTCTAGATCCCCACTTGGATCTTTACTCTTCTCTCTGAGAGTCTTCCAATTATTGCCCTCTGCAATAATATCCTTGAGACAGAACAACACAATAGAAGCTGATAGTATAACTATACACCAAATTAATAGTATAAATAATGCTTTTCCTATTTGACTGTAAAGTACTGTTTTCTTCTTTATCTTCTGGTTTTCTGCCATACAAGGATCTTGGTCCACCTGACTGATTAAATCCTTATCACCTGTATCAACCCCAGGATGGGTGAAACCAAATGGAAATTCAAGCTGATCTGTATCTATTCCAAAATGCTGTTTTTTATTTTAGTAAATCCTAGGGAATATATATATTGGGAAATTTGGCTGTCCAACCCTCAGTTGACGCCTCTTTGATGAAATGGCAGCTGTTGCCATTGAATCACCCATCCTCATCTCAGCAGCGATGGTCTTCCCCACCCTGGCTAGGATTCTGTCATTGGACATCCTTGAGACCTCAAACAGAAAGAGTCAGAAAACATGTCCCTAACATTTTCCTCTTGATCCAAGCAAACTAACCATATTTGACTAGTGACTTGCTTAGGTAATGGGACTTATTACCCATTAAGGCAGATCACTTCACCAACTGATCAATTTGCTAGTTGCAGGCAGAATCACTCACCTCACAACTTGCTATTCATTCCAATCAGTCAGTGATGAAATCTGACCAATCCCAATCAGTACACCTGATAGTTAATAACTATCAGAGGCCCTATTCCATCAGAAACTCTGCCTGATGAGGTCTTAAGCATTCATCCAGATTGATCCTCAATGGATATGACAAGGCGAATATCCCAAAATCCACCAAATGTAGTTACTCCAAAACTTGGGCCAACTGATTTCCAATTCACTTCACCTTAGGGAATTTTCCCCTAGTGATACCAGGTAATCTGCAGGATGGGAATATGGGCAAAAATCCCAACACATCCCCCTCTTGCCTAGATTTTCAGTGAGAAAAGGACTGGGGCATGAGAACACCACTTCAGATACCTAGTCAAATACTTCATTGGCTCAAGCGGAGTATGCTCATCAAAACTCAATGCTGCTTGGGATGACCTTCAGCATACAGCGTTCTTCCTCTTCCTCCTTGCTACCTCCTTCTCAGAGCATGGTCCCCACAACCTACTGTCATGACAGGCTGATTGATTTACTCATGACAATATTAGTTCCTGGATCTGGGTTTCCCCCCATCAGGGTATATGACCCACTGTCATATTCAGGATTCTTGGTCCGGCGTCCTTGATTTCCTGATTTTCTCCTCATCCTAGACAGGAGACTCTTGCCATTGATGTTTGTTTCATGGCTTAATTAAGAATATTTATTTCTATTCGCCCTTGTTATTTTGCTCATAACCTCTTAGCTCAAGTCATTCCTAATACTTCCCTTGGAGAGCTTATCCCATTAATTTTGAGATTAATTTCTCCAAAATTGGAGCTTAATGGATTATAGAGTGCATAATGTCAACTTTCATATAAGTCTGACATCCCCCTCTCATCCAGCTCATATGTCAAATCCTGGAGTCATGGTACCAGCAGCTTTTAAACAGTTTGTCTGATCAAGACCTCTGGCTCTTCCAGCAGATGAGTCAGGATGCTTGGTGGAACCTCTTTTATGGTCCTTCCAGAACTCATACGACTAGTCTGGTGCCAGTGGCTAGTCCTTCTGTCAAATTACCAGAAACAGTAACTAATCTCTAAAACCAGGCTGGCTATCATTTTGAACAACTCTCAGCTAATTCTTCCTCTGCCGTCAATTCAAAAGTTGGACTTTGAAACTCTCCTGGATTTGGCTCCTTTTGCTGATGCTCCAAAAATTGTCATATATGCTCCAGAGATTATGCCAGTTACTCTGGATCATTAACTTCTTGCTGGGTTGGACCTGCTCCCTGAGTTCCTCATCTGACTTGGTCAATATTACAAACCTGCTGTTCTGGTCTCTGAGCTCATAATTGGTAACAGTATTCACTTCAAGATCCCCTACACTGAACTCTGGGCCCAAGTCACTGAGGCTTTGACTCTAGCACTGAATCCCTCTGATCTGGATAGCACCCTGAATCAGGATACCGCCACTTATGCTCTTTGCTTTGCTGGCCAAGTTCTTCAAAGTTGGTCCACAAAGCTTCCAGCCTCACCTGGGTTTCACCATTTGTTCAGCTTAAGCTTCTGAGAAGCCCATAGTCACCGCTTGCAGGATGCAATCTGTTACCTGCATGACTATCTCTTCTCTGGCGCTTCCCATTAGTATCTTCCACTGATGGCGTTGATAGGGGGCATGATTTGGCAACCCCCATCAAGCATCCCTTCTTTGTTGCCAGCCCATATGTCCGGTGTCCTTGATGAAGCCTGTCGTCAGGCGCTCAGGACTAATCTTCCAGCTCTGGTACCATATCAGGATTACTCAGGGTTATTTGGTGATTGCCTCTTCTTATACTGTTGCTTTCCTCCCTGCTCTGGGGTTTTGTGATTGGCTTCATCCAACATATCAATTTCTCTTCCCCTAGTCACTTTCTCTCAGGGATTGGCTTCCACTCAAAGTACATGGTTTCATGTAGGTCTTGCCCTTGCTAGGATCCAATTGCATATCAATTTTGACAGGCTGTTCATTCCTACCACGATCCATCCTCCCTCCCCAAGAAGTGACATAGGCGGAATCATCCCCATTTGAGGACAACCAATAAAAATAAAAAAATATAAAAATATATTGGCTTTTTTCTCTGTGCAGTTTATAATTTTTTTCCAGTATCTTTTTTCAATTTTTTTATCTTTATTTTTCATTTTCCTGTGGAACTTGACCATGTTTTGGTTCAGTGGTCCATCTATTTTATTTTTCCCCCAATTTTGGTCCTGGGTACTTAAACCTGCCAGTTTTCTATGGTTCAGAGGTCCTTTTTCGGACTTAACCATCTAGATTGGTTCAGAGGTCCTTTTTTCAGACTTGACCTAATCATCAGGACATGACCAACTTAATGGTTCATCAGTCCTTCAGGAACACTTTTATTTTTTTCATCAATCCAATGCTTTAGATACTTAACATGGACTCAATTCACAACTCTTCTATCCAAGATATTCTTGATGGAGTAGGCATCAGTCGCCATCTTGGCACACTAAGAATGGACTCAACCACAATGCATCTAATTTATTTATTCATCCAAAACTATGCATATCACAATAGGCAACTCTTTCCTTTATTTGATATTCTTCTAAGGCTGTTCAGTTCTTATCTTCTGCCAATTTCGCTCATATCCTTTTTTTCAAGGTTGTATCAAATGCTTGCAATTGCATATCAATCAGGATACTTGTCAGTCAGTTCAGGTATTGCTTGGTACTCATCCCCTATGTAGGTTCTACTATCAAATATAAAACTCGGCGGCAACGTGGCCTTTCTTCTGTATAACAATTCAAATGACATCTTTCCCGTTGCCATATGATGGCTAATATTAAAGGTGAACATCACCAAACTCAGGTATGTTTCCCACGCGGAAGTTCTCCCTGCGACTAGCTTCCTCAACATCATGGCCAGCATTCCATTGACCTGTTCTACCAGTTCATTCATCTCCAGCCAGTAAGGTACTGACACGACTCCTCAGATCCCCATTATCTCATTTAACCTCAGGATCACATGATACATTAAGTTGGTCCCATTGTTGCTAAGCAGGACCTGCGGACATCCATTCCAGTATACTACTTGATCCAGGATGAAACTCATGGTACTGGTAGCATCTACTCTTGTTAGGGCCTTCATCTCGACCCATCTTATCAGATGGTCAATAGCAACTATAATGTACTTGACTCCTCTTATTCTCTTCATCAGTGGTCCTATCACGTCAATGGACACCATGTGTCAGGCAAATCCAGGGTGGACCAGTCAGTATCCAGTTGTATTCTTATATGGTTTGTGCAGCTGGCACTCCACACAACAAGCTAGATAATCCGCAACATTGTAGTTGATGGATTCCTAGTAATAGTACTGGCGAATATGGTCAGTTGTTTTCCTCAGGCCTCCATGCCCAACAACCTTGTGAGTTGCTTGTACTATTGCTGCTAGTACTATTGCTGCTCTTTCCAACAGTTTTGGAATTAATAACTGCTTCCCATTGATCATCTTGAATACTTGTCCATCCATGGTCTCAGTGTTTTCCATCACTTTCAGAAGAGCACTTTGGATTTCTTGGAGCTTGTCCCTGATTTTTCCTTTGACCATTCTCCTGGAATAGCTCATCCACCTGTGGGTATGCCAAATGGACCATTGGCAACCACAATAAACCATCCGCATTCTGGTGAGAAGCCTCTGCTTGGTGGACAATCTCATAATCATAAGCCTGGAGCTTAAGTGCCCATTGAGCCAGTTGTCCTTCTAGCTCTCTTAAATTGTGCAGCCAATGCAGCAAAGAGTGGTCTGTTACCACCTTAAAGTGCATTCTGTGGACATACACCCAAAACTGCTTGCATGAGTAAATGACTGCAAGGCATTCACGCTCAGTCACAGTGTAGTTCCTCTCAGTGGCTGAGAGTGTCTGGCTCACATATGCCGCCAGATGTTTGTCCCCAAGTTTGTCTACTTGGCTCAGTATGGCGTCAATCGCCATCAACAAAGCATCAGTTTGAATAATAAACTCCTGATCAAAATTCAGATATTTCAGAATTAGAAATCTATCAAATACCAGCGTAGCTCATCAAAGGAGTCCTGGGCCTCTTCATTCCATAAGAATCCTTTTTTTGGATCCTTTAATAAATGGAATAGTGGCTCAGCTATTTGGGCAAAGTCCCAAATAAATCTTCTATAGTATCCAACTATCCCAAGGAACACTTGGATGTCTTAGACACTCCTTGGTACAGCCATACATTCTATAGCTGCTATCTTCCAGGTTTGAGGCTGCAATCCACTGGATTTGATTATGAATCCCAGGTATTCCAACTCTTTCTTAAAGAAGTGGCACTTCCTTGGCTTGACCTTCAGGTTAGCCGTGGATAGTTGCTTAAATACTTCTTCCAAGTGTAGGTGATCAGTAAACGTCCTACTGAACACGTTTATATCGTCCAGATATACCAGGATGCACAACAACTTCAAGTCACTTAATATCGCATCCATGGCCCTCTGAAACATTGCAGGCGCATTGCATAGACCCTGGGCATCCTCATCAGTTGGTATATCCCCTGCGTAGTAATAATCGCGTATTTTTCCTGGTTTTCTTTTGGCAAGTCAATCTGCCAATATCCTGAGATCAGATCCATCTTGGAGAAATACTTTGCTTCTCCTAAATTATTTAGTGCATCATCAATCCTTGGTAAGGGATATGAATCCTTCTTTGTAATTTTATTCAGCCTTCAGTAGTAAATCACCACCTGGTTGGATCCATCCTTCTTCTTAATGATCATAATTGGACTTTCCCAGGGACTTAACGATGGAATTAGAAGCCCATGCTTCACTAGTTTTCTGATTTCATCCTCCACTACTGCTTTAGCAGCTTTCAATCATCAGATTGGTTTCATCCTGATCGGCAAATTTTCCCTGGTATTGACCTTGTGGATCACATCTCATGCGCATCCCAAATTGTGGTCATCCTGAGCAAACACTTCCCAATACTTTTTGAATAGTTTGAGCACCTCCTCCTGCTGGCCTTCCAACAGATCAGCGAGTTGCTCTTGATCAACCAATAGGTTGATGCTCTCAGTTACCCCAGCTGATAATTTCATCTCATCAAGAGTGGAATTTCCTCCGTTTGCCTGTCAGGATTTCTTGTCATTTCTTAGGTCCAAAACTCATAGACCTTAAAATCGATATTTTAATATTGTAATATTTTTGTATTTTTTTGCAATGGGACTTGAAACCTACAAAAAGGTTCAGAGGTCCTTCTTTTCCCCTTCATCCAAACTGGGTCCTAGGCACTTAACCTACCAGTTATCATGATTTAAAAACTTATCCTCTTAAGATTTAGCCAACCATTTGGTTCAGTGGTCCTCTTCTAGGACTTGACCAAAATCTCAGGACATAACCATTTAATGGTTCAGAGGTCCGCTGGGAACATTGCAACTATTTTCTCTTAGGCTCAATACTACCAATTAGTATTGACCTTTCTCACTATATGACCAGTAGCGCTGTTTCTGCATGTATAGGCTACACTTGCCGACTTTTGGCAATTATCTGGAATATCAGGCATTTAACCCCAACTGATTTTTCGTCCAACAGGTCCTAAATTCATCTCTTATTTTGGCAACTTATGCTTTGGATCCTCATATCTCATTAGCCAACAGTTTCATCCAAATGTCCAGATTATTTTTCTCCTGAAAATGAATTTCAGCCTTCATGGCTATCCTTAATTACACAGGTTATTCTGGCCTCCTTAGCTTCATCCAATTTCTCCTGAATTGATAAACTCGTCTCCAGTAACTTCTGATCATTGGCGAGTGTTATTAATTCAAATGATTTTCTCCACTACCTTGAATTAATCATTTCCTATTTTTGTCTTCATATCTTCATTGGTATGGCAATCCAATTCTCCAGATTGATTGCTTCCTATTTCATCCAAGGCCTCATCTAAACACTCTCTCCTCAGGACTATTTAAAGTGGACCCAATTTCAACCTGAGTTGATTCTGCTTTTCCTTGGGACTATTTCCTGCGGGCCCAATTCCAACCCAAGTTGGCTCTGCTGATCCTTGGGACTATTTCCAGCGGGCCCAATTTCAACCCAAGTTGGCCCTGCTGATACTCTTCATCTCAAGTAGATGTCCAGTGGAACTGGTTTCCTTGCAGCACTAGATAGTTCCATATCTAGGCTGTAAGTCCTTTTCCCCAAACTTGAGTATCTTCATTTTGCTTCACTATGAGCTCCACTGCTGAGCTGAGTGAATGTCACTGAATGTGATCCTCTTCACATTCAATCTTCGTTACTTCCTTTAGTAACTTATTTTCAAAAAATTGGAAACATCTTCATAGGACATCATTTTTAAATTCTTCAACTCAACTACCCCTGTAGTGAGCACCAACTTTTAAAAATTTACTTTGGTTGTTATTGGCAAGCAACCCAGTAACCTTTTTACTGCACAGGTTCAGTTTCCTCATGCACTTTGTCACATTGTATAGAATGAATTATTAATTGATAATAGTATGGAGACTATTATCTGTAGTTGAGTAAGAATTATATTTTGGCCCAACACTCGACCAGTATTCCCAATTAAATACTTGTGAAGTCATACTCGTAGGGCTTCATTCCCTATGCTCTTGTCCACCCAATCTTTGCTGAAATACTACGGTGACAGTCTCTTTCAGACCAACACACAGTTGGCAGCTATCCCTGATTGTGGCTCCTTCTTCTATAGATCCCCGCTTGGATCTTTACTCTTCTCTCTGATAGTCTTCCAATTATTGCCCTCTGCAATAATATCCTTAAGACAGAACAACACAATAGAAGCTGATAGTCTAACTATACACCAAATTAAGTGTGTAAGTAATGCTTTTCCTATTCAACTGTAAAGTATTATTTTCTTCTTTATCTTCTGGTTTCCTGCCATACAAGGATCTTGGTCCACCTGACTGATTAAATCCTTATCACCTGTATCAACCCCAGGATGGGTGAAACCAAATGGAAAGTCGAGCTGATCTGTATCTATTCTAAAATGCTGTTTTTTATTTTAGTAAATCCTAGGGAATATATATATTGGGAAATTTGGCTGTCCAACCCTCAGTTGAAGCCTCTATAATGAAATGGCAGCTGTTGCCATTGAATCACCCATCCTCATCTCAGCAGCTATGGTCTTCCCCACCCTGGCTAGGATTCTGTCATTGGACATCCTTGAGACCTCAAACAGAAAGAGTCAGAAAACATGTCCCTAACATCTTCCTCTTGATCCAAGCAAACTAACTATATTTGACTAGTGACTTGCTTAGGTAATGGGACTTATTACCCATTAAGGCAGATCACTTCACCAACTGATCAATTCGCTAGTTGCAGGCAGCATCACTCGCCTTGCAACTTGTTATTCATTCCAATCAGTCAGTGATGAAACCTGACCAATCCCAATCAGTACAACTGATAGTTAATCACTATCAGATGCCCCTATTCCATCATAAACTCTGCCCGATGAGATCTTAAGCATTCCTCCAGATTGATCCTCAATGGATATGACAAGGCGAATATCCCAAAATCCACCAAATGCAGTTACTCTGAAACTTGGGCCAACCAATTTCTGATTCACTTCACCTTAGGGAATTTTCCCCTAGCAATTCCAGGTAATCTAGAAGGCTGGGAATATGGGCAAAAATCCCAACATAAGGCTAAAGCTTCCAGTAAGAAGCTCTATTTGGAGGGTTTGGAGGCTTCAGCCTATTAAAGGAAAAATTGACAAAATTATCATAAGTTTAAGGAATTTCTACCAAACAAATGATTCCTATTTAAGGAATGTGTCATGAAAGTGGAAAGTAAAGTTTAGACTGGCCTGCCAATCTGGATGCAAATGCACCTAAATGGAAAGCTTAAATGCCAGAGGCGCTTCTGCTTGAACAATGTTAAGTTGAGCTGTAGGAAATTTCGCCAAAAAATGCCAATAGGCCATAAATGTGAATAGGAACCCAGAAACAAACCAGACTATCATGGCCCCAGGGCCCATGGGTTTGAAAGATGGTAAAAATGAGATCAGGTTATATGGTTTAATTTCATCATAATAAAAATAATTTTGGGAAATGGAATTTTATTGAATTTTAAATTTAGAAAATCAACCATCAATTTTCTCAGTGTGTTATAACTGCTTAAATAGACTATTGATTTGGGAAATAACTTACCAAAACTGGAGATTTGGGCCCTCAGAGATTCACCTAACCTGGCAAACTTTGAGTGAGGGGAAATAAATTAATACAAACCAACTTTGAGATTGTTGGTGTCAGGCTGAGTCACTGTTGGTTCATCTACAGATGTCCAAATTGCCAAATTTCTTCAGTTTTAATGACTAGAGTGACAGCATCTCGCCTGACAGGCAACAGGAACCTCCCAAGGCTACCCCATATAGGGGCGGTTCAAATGAGGTTGAGAATGGGTTTGTGACAATCAGCCCACCTGCACCTGGTCACTCCAGCGTCCGTTGGACCTGGTGAGAACTGTTGGATGGAGGTTTTGGTACTTCCCAGAGAGGGTTTCAAACTGGCGTCAGCATTTCTTAATGGCCCAATGCCATTGAGTTTTGTTGACAATTCTACACTTGATATTTCAGTATTTGAAATTGTGCGCCCATTGGTCTTTGTTGATGTGGGTTTGAGGCTCTCAGGTTTTGATGCTGAAGGTTCGTTGACCTTGATTTTGTTCAACCCTTTCATCCCAAAACAATGTCAGCTATCCAAAAGCTCGCACAAATCCTCTTGATTCATTGTATTAATTCATTTGAGGTTAATATGGGACTGGTAGTGGGATCCTTAAATGATAGGCTGTTACCCCTCGCTCATCCAACACAAGGGCAAGGTCGCCCTGTGTGACAAGAGGGGCAGCTGGCCTTTTTGGACCCTTTTTTGATTGAAACAGAACGCCACCCAGTCCAAATGGAGGGGACGTTCCTCCAGACTTATGGAATGGAAGTATTATTCTATAAATAGAGCATCTATATCAATTAGACTTTAAGATCCCATTGAAACCTACAGCAGATGCATGAGATCGTTGAGGTATAGTTAGAAATAAAAAATATCCAATTTTCTGAACTTTAAACAATTGCAGAGACAACTAAAAATGAGTTTGACCTATATATAGCATACATAGATAGTGTAAGATTTAAGATAAGATAATTTTGTACAAATAATTAACTTGCTTATAACAAAAACTATATGACCTAAACAAGTTTAGGCAATCATAATTACTAGGTTTTATAAATAAAAAGAGGTGGAAGTTGTCTGCAATTTTGGCTTTTAAAGAAGTTCTAAAATAAAATAAAATTCTAGTTTTCACTTGTTATGATTTATAAGTTACAATCAAAATTTACCCAGCGTTGCTTGGGTTTATTTATAAGCTCACACTGATATAGCCTATAGGCTGTGCCAGTGTTACTCTCAAGCCACTTGGACTAACCTCTTTGCTGTTGCCCTCGTGGCTGGTGAGCTGATTATCCTAACTAATCTTAATCTACTTAGAGCTTGAACAATGGTTTTTTTACTAGTTTTAGGTAAGCACTTTGGAGAATTATTTGATAATATTTGCCAATTCTCACCCACTCGCTCAAATAGATTTAATCTATTAGATTCAAAGTTTTTAGATTTCAATCAGTCAGTCAGTCCATCAGTACGTCAGTGAATGTGTTTTATTAAGTTGATACCATACTATGAACCTCTATTACCAAGGACCAGACACCTACTCTGCCAACTTTTCACATCTGTGTAAGCTACCTTTAAATCAAGGCATGCTGCTGTATTTGTGTATCATTCTAACAGTAGTGCAGGGGTTAATCACCACAAGTTTTGGTAGTATGCAGGCAAACTGGTTAATTTCAGGAGTGACCTCATTTTGTGGAAAGTTAATTCTTTAGTCTTTCTCAACTCCTTTGTCAATACTGGAAGGTCCAATCCATTATATAATCCAGAATTCTTATAACTTATGTTCACTTTGGAGGTGGGTCAATGAAGTTTCCATGCATCCCACCCTAACACCTTTGTATTAACAACCAAGAACCCTGATTATGCTCATCTTTTCTATGATGTTATTGTTGAAAGAGCTTTATTGGTTTGTCAAGATTTAACTCTGATCCAATAACCCAAGCTAGCTGTAACAAAGGTTAAAAACCATACAGCCACATTTAGAAGCAATGGCTTTGGAAGGAAAAAATGAGATATTTATTAAATTTGTTTCAAGGTAGATTATCTAAGGCTTATGATGAAACTGTATCTTTTGGTGATTAGATTCTAAAATCTCAAACTGACTGCCTGACAAACATTCAGCATGGGTAAGAGAGGCACTTGAAAAACAAGGAACACTTCTGGAATCCCTTTATGAGTGCCTCCAATTAATAGACCATGCAGCTTGTCCAGAGAGGCTCAGGATGTTTAATTGGTTAGCCTTGTTAATGGAATCCCAAGTAAAGGAAAATGTGAAAGATATGCCCTATTATTTTTCTCACTTTCCTGAGCTGCTAAGGTCCCTGTAACTCAGATATCTTGCATGTTCTTCAGAACTTAGATCCTAGCTTGCTTGCTTCAATGAGGTCAACTTGTTTGGATGAGTCATTAGAGGAGGAGATTGAATATGTTTTGAATATGGAAAGAAAACTCAAGATTGCAAAGACAAAATTAGAGTTTATGTATGATTCTGGTTAAATGAGTAGCAAAAGGAAAGACTTCCTCTGGAGAGAGTCAGAACCAATTTGTGTTGCCAAAATATTTAAATCAATAATGTGGAAGTATAAGAGGTGAGTAAAGAGCCCATAAACAACTAAAGTATAAGACACCATGGAGAACATGCCTAATATGATACTCTCAAATAAGCCCATCTAAGCACAATTTGAAAATAAAAGAAGCATTGCCCATTTTTCTCATCTTCTTCTTACCCTTAAGATAGTTTATGGTGAAAGACATTAAGAAGAAGTTTTGGTATTAACAGAATCTATAACTAAGAAAAATTACCTGAAACCGGATCTGACGCGAATTTGGGACCAGCTATTAAAGAAAGCTGGAACAATAACATTGCAGATAACACTATTTGCGCTATCTTTTAGCAAGTGTGTAACAATCTTATGATAGTAAAGAATAACTAAAAGTTTACAGAGGGATCTGTTCTTTATACAACCTTCCCTAAACACAAAATAAAGATGAGATGGTGGCATTGTACTCACAGCAGTTTAACTTGCAATTGTTAAAATGTAACAATTTCCCTTAAGAGTCTTTGCCCCTGCAGTGGGACTTTGTGACATAATTAACCACAATGGCTAAACCGGGGATTATGGAAGGCGAGGACCCTAAATATCGCTTTCCAAAGAATACAGTGATTATGAAGAAGTGTTTGGACTTTGTATGCTCCTACTTTAAATATCACTGGATCTTTTTCTTTGAGCTTTCAATTTAAAGCTGATAAAGATTTGACCAGGTGTTGTCCAATATACACCTCAATTTGACTATCATAAGTTGCTTTGGAGAAGAACATAAACTCTTTGGATTCTGGGTCCTTAACCCCATCCAAATCTTTAGTATCTCCCATCCTGATAAGCCCAAAGCCCATTGGGGATCTCTGGCCCTGTGTTGATAGTTATATATTGAACGCCCCAACTGCAACTGATCTCTACCCCATGCCGCTAATTAAAAAAATATCACCACTGATCTCAGGAAGCACCTGTCCACCAAGTTAGACCTGGTGGAGGCTTTCTATCATATACTGGTACATCCTGAACATCAAAAGTGCAAAGTTTAAATGTCATCTGGGGGTTTATTAATATCATGTAATGTCCTTTGGGATCAAGAACTTAGCCATGTTTTAACGTCTACTTGATCACATTAAAGAAGGAGATGCTTTGACGTTGCTGTGTTAAGTATATGGATGACATCTTCATGTTCTCAAAATCTAATAAGCAGCATGTACATGATGTCAGCTCAGTTCTCATAGCCCTCCATGAGGTGGTTCTCAAGCTAAATACCTTCAATTTATGAGCTTTAAAAGTATGCGGTGAGATTCTTGAGGGAATGTATTATTCAAAGGAAGATTATCAGTATGCCATAAAAGTTGAAGGCTATTAAAGATTAGAGGGCTCACATTGCATAAACTGGTTTTTAAAATTTTTAAGGACAATTAAATTCCTAAGGCATTTGTCAAAAGACCTTTCAGCTGTTGCTGACCCTTAGCCTGGCTAGCATCTAAGGTACCAATTCATGGGTCCCTTATAAGAAAAAGCCTTTAATGACATAAAGAAGAAATTTTTATAAACTACAGTTACTAGCTCACGCGGATTTAGAGAAGCCATTCATCCTTAAGTAAGATGTTTCAAACTGTGCGATGGTAGCATCCTTATAAATAAGAGCGATGATGTGTTAGAGCATCCCATATGTTACTTTATTAATAAAAATTCTACTAGCAGAAACCAATAAACAAACATATGACAAGGAATTACTTGCCATAGTAGCATCACTGTAAGAGGTTCATCACCTTATGTTTGACAAGTGTTCCAGACCATTTTCACTGACCATAGGGCACTAGAATATTATTGGAAGCCTTAGCAATTGAACTAGAGGAAAACAATATGGTGCCTGGAACTAGTCAACTTTATTTATAACTGAATATCGTGCAGGCAAAGAGAACCTGATTTCAAATCTTTAACTTGAGACACTGGGTTATCTTTCTTGATAAAGAGCTGATTATAATACTGCCACTATGCTACTGCCCAACGTGTTTGCACTCTTGAAGGGAGGTAAAAATAAATAAATAAATTGAAAGATAAAAGACACTCAAAGGAAGACTATGCTTGGTAGATGCTTTGAGAAGAACTGGTCAATGTAACTTCTACTAGGTCAAGTACTTAAGTTGCAAATAAATCTAAATACACTATTTAGGAAAACTGTGAGTTCTCACAAAGAGCTTATGGAGAAAGATCTTGGAGGCTTTCTAAACCATACTTTGGTTGGACATTCTGAGGTTACCAAGACCCAAGAACTAAACACCCAACATTATTTGTGGCCTGGTATAGTTGGAAGAACTTAAGATATGTAACTCAATACTTGATCTGTGCCAAGTTAAACTATGTCATGATTAACTAAGTGGGATATTTATGCCTCTCCAACAACCAATCAAACCTTGGTCATACATAAGTGTAGGTTATCTCAACGCCTTACTAAGCCCAGAGTTACTGACCCCATTATGGTGGTAGTAGACCACCTCACCAAGTATGCTGAGTCCATTCCTTGCAATTATCAGGTCACCTCCATGAAAGCAGTGACACTTTTTATGGAAGAAATTTACTCATCATGGGGTTCTGGAAGAGATCATTTCAAATTATGGTTCATAAATTATTTCAAAATTTTGGGACAATCTGCTTGAAAATATGCATATCAAGGCTTGTAGATCCTCAGCTTACCATCTTAAACTGGATGGACAAACAGAAAGGGTTAACCAGGTACTTGAGCATTACCTTCTATTTTAATGTGTTTGGGCGTCATACAGACTGGAAGGATTGGATGGGATTGGCACAATACTCATATAATACCCAGGTCCTTGAGTTCAAAGGGATGTCACCTTTCTTTTCTAACCTTGGATACCAACCTGACTTTGGAATCCACTAGTAGTAGGTCATACCCCTCAGCCAATGAGATATTCCAGAACATGCAGGAGACCTTTAAAATCCTAAAAAATGATTTGAACTCACAGCTAAGGGATAAAAGAACAAGGTTGATAAGAAATGATGGGAAAATCTTGGTGTTGTTGTAGGAAGCTATGTGTAGTAAGCTCTAAGAATTATAATATAGAGCTCCTCACAACAAGTTTGATCCTGTCTGAATTAGCCCTACCAGGTAAAGCGTCAAGTGAATCTAGTTGCTTTTGAGCTGTCCTGCTTGAAGG
Source organism: Massospora cicadina (assembly GCA_022478985.1). Lineage (NCBI taxonomy): Eukaryota > Fungi > Entomophthoromycota > Entomophthoromycetes > Entomophthorales > Entomophthoraceae > Massospora > Massospora cicadina. Next base: position 104,566 of record JAKSZP010018554.1, read on the forward strand.
GTCATGAGTGCATCCATCAATAAACTCTTAGCTCAAGTTGTTAAAGGTATGAAATTAAATAGATACTTTCCCTTACAGCCTATTCAACCAAAGTACCTGAATATGAGATTAAAGAGATTGGGATAGTAAAATAGTTTGGGTCAGTGGAAGTATATCATCAAAATTGAAAGACAACACTAAAGACATATCATATTGGCAAATATGTGCGGATTTCTTACACTTCCCAGAGAAAATTTGTGAGTTCTTCAGTTCAAAGGTGGTGATGTATCAATTTAAATTTAAATTTTATTCGAGGTGGGCTGACCTGGGGACAGTACCGCACCGATTAGGGAAGTGAAGAAAATGGGAAAGGAGGATAAAACCTGGAAAACCTCCATGCGCAGCATATGATAGGCCAGGAACTCCATGGACCGCCTTTTCTATTCGCTATCTCAGTTTGGGGCATTGGTGCACAAAACCAACACAGTCAAAATCGTCCCCTACCCAAAGTCCATTACTGGGATCAAACTCGGGAGGCAGTGGTAGAGGGTCCATACTCTACCACTGGGGTATCCTCCCTTGTGATGTATCAATTTAGACTACATCAAAACAAAATATTGTCCTAATAAGGGATAAAGCTAATCAACAATGCTACATAATATCAGAACACCATTTATATAAAATCCAACCACTTTTATAACCTTGGCAGATTGTTCAGATCATCATCAATCCAATCAGAACTTCATAAATTACAACAAGAAACCTTATAAAACCAAAGATTCCAGTAAGAAATCCCAATAGAAGGAATGGAAGACTTAGCTTATAGACAGGTCCTTCAGGTAAACAAATATATTAGATAAGGAAATTCAACCAAACAAATAAATACCCATTTGAAGAAATGGAAGGATTGGCTTATAGATAGGGCCTTTAAAGATCTATGAATTTTTTAACTCTGATTGGAACTTGTGACAAATGCATGAGATTATTGAGGTATAAAAAGAAATTGAAAAACGTGCAAGAATTTATAAACATAAATGATTGCAGAGTTTATTAAAACTGAGTTTGGACTATAAACAGGCCTACAAAAATAGCGTAAGAGTTAAGTAAAGATAAATTTCCTATAATATTTTCTACTTTGCTTTAGGATAATCAATTATTATTAAACCATTATAGGTGATTAAGATTCTTAAGTTTTATAGAGGAAAAAAGGTGGCTGTCTACTGTAATTCTGGCTTCTGAAGCACTTTTAAAATAAGTAAGATATTCATTTTTCAAGTAATAAATTTATTTATAATAATAATATACTATGAGCCCTTATTATTAAGAACCAGACGATGAACTCCACAGCCTTGTCATGTGTTTAATCACACTATCTTGGAACCAAGGCGCGCTGCTGGGTTTGTGCATTGTTTTAACAGCAGTACAGGGATTCATAACCCCAAGTTATGGTGGTATGCAAACAATCTGGCTAATTACAGGAATGATATAACTTTTGTTAAAAGTTGATTGGTAGTCATTCCCAACCCCTTTGTCAATTATTGGAAAGTTCCTTCTTTTACAGGTATCCTTTATAACATTAAATTTTTGCTATTAATCAAGCGATGGGCCTCCAAAGGTGGAGTACATCTCCAAAAGAAAAATGTCTGATAAAAGTCTGGGAAAGCTAAGGTAGATAGATGAAAATCATGGAACGCTAAACAATCTCTCTCACCCCATTCTTGCAATAATTTTGAAAATTCTAACACTTTCCCCAAAGCGCAAACTTTGGAACAGCTGAAACCCAAGAACTTGTTGCAGCACACAAGAATAGCGTGGTAACCCCCAGGTCCTAATCCTTTTATATAGGTCAGTGCTCTCACTTGTGAGGGTACTGGCCTATTTTTCATTATCGCTTCCCCTGTTCTTTAACGGAAATATTTACCTTGGTAATTTTATCTAATTTTGGCAACTATTTAAACATTTGCGCATCATGGAGCACATTATGGTCATTTACATGCACCAGCTAAGATAGCTCACCCCTCATCATCTGGAGGTACTTAAGGCTTCATAACAATAGTTGCTATAAGTAATAATGTCCCAACTCTCCATTTAAACTAAGGCAATTTCCCTTCTGACACAAGAAGGAATTAAGGCCTCCAGTGGCTCCCCTTGTGCACCTCTGTGATCTGGCGCATGTGGTAGATGATCAGTAGGTGACTGACTTGCCCCCAAAGGTCCATCATCTCTGCCCCTTTTCCTATTCTACCTTGCTAAAAATAATAGAAGTGGTTTTTAGGAGGTGGTCATGCCAGGGGCCTCCAGCAGGATCCTAAGGCTCATCCCACTCCTAGTCAGGAATCTAGTATAAAGGAATATGAATAGATTTACCTTTAAACTCTCCCATTATCAGCCAAATTAAATTTTTTGATTACCATGGATTGTGGATTAATCCATTCAACTCACTCATCTGCTCCCAATGTAAATTGATTCAATCAACATGTTGTAGAAGATAATAAAATCTAGCTATAATGATGCCTCAATCTAGAAGAATCCATACAAAATTTGATGGTCAATTTAGAATCATTCACCAAATTATTATTAAAGTTTTATTACATACAAAAGCTTTACCTCCCATATTTCTCTTCCCAATACACCCATTATAATGTGTTCAGGAGCCCAAGTCAGAACATTGCTTTGAGCACCTCTTTAACTCTTCCGCTCCACTATAAAGGCAACAGCTCTCCTTAGGGTATGCTTCCAGTTTATTTCTCTAATTAATTTATATTAGTAAATCTTTCCCCAGTTTTATTTTCTGTGGAATCTGACCTTCAAATCTTATCTTTGCTATTACCAACAACGTCTGGAAATGAACACCACCATCTGTGAATTATCATCATTATCTATGGAGTGGGAATTACAATATACCAATCAAATGACGCTCAATGCTGTAAAAAGTTAGTGTTACTGTGTGTCAGATTCTGGTGGTTGACTCAAAAATAAACCTTTGACAACCATCAGATCGGGCCAATTACCCTTTCAACACTTGAGCTAACACCTATGTTGGGATTTTTGCCCATATTCCCAGCTTTCTAGATTACCAGGAATCGCTAGGGGAAAATTCCATAAGGCGAAGTGAATTGGAAATCGGTTGGCCTGAGTTTTGGAGTAACTATGTTTGGGGGATTTTGGGATATTTGCCTGGTCACATCATTCAGGAATCAATCTGGACGAATACTTAAGATCTCATTGGGTGGAGTTGCCAACGAAATAGGGGCATCTGATAGTGATTAATTATCAGGTGTACCAATTGGGATCAGTCAGGTTTCATTACTGACTAATTGGGAATGAATAGTAAGTTGTGAGGCGAGTGATTCTGCCTGCAACTAGCAAAAATTGGTTGGTGCGTGATCTTCCTTAATGGGTAATAAGTCCCATTACCTAAGCAGGTCGCTAGCCAAATATGGTTAGTTCGCTTGGATCAAGAGGAAAACATTAGGGACATGTTTTCTGACTCTTTCTGTTTGAGGTCTCAAGGATGTCCAATGATGGAATCCTAGCCAGGATGGGGAAGACCATTGCTTCTGAGATGAGGATGGGTGATTCAAAGGCAACAGCTGCCGTTTCATTGAAGAGGTGTTAACCAAGGGTTAGATGACTGAATCCCCACTATAAATTACCTAAGATTCACTTATAATAAAAAACAGTATCTATGAGAACAGAGTTAGAAAGTTCTATATTGTTCATCCAGTATATAGTTTAAGTAGTAAACTATTATCAGCTTTCCATTGTGCTATTCTTCTCAAGGATATTATTGCTGTGTGCAATAATTGGGAGACTCTTAGAGAAAAGAGTAAATATCTGAGCGGGGATCTAGAGAAGAAGGAGACACAATTGGGGATTGCTGCTGACTGTGTGTTGGACTGAAAAGACTGTCACCAGGAGATCTCAGCAAAGATTGGGTTGGACAGAATGAGGGAACAAATCCTTAAGATCACGACATCTCTAGTATTTAATTGGGAATACTGGCCAAGCGTTGGGCTGAGAGATAAGAATTCATACTCAACTATGAATAATAGTCGTCATACTATTATAAACCAATAATCAAACATATTATAGAACGCGACAAAGTGCACAAGAAAACTGAACCTGTGCAGTAAAAAGATTACTAGGGTTGTTTGCTGATAATAACCCAACAAGTAAATTTTTACAAGTTGGTGCTCACTACAGGGGTAGTTGAGTTGAAGAATTTACAAGAATGTTGTACAAAGACAAGTTATGCAAACTGTGGACGGAATTAGCCACAGTGAATCAGAATGCCCTAAACTCAGTGGACTATTGGGAATTTGCGGCCTTGGAAGAATGAGTCGCCAAGGTGGAGGAAGGGATAGATAATGTTGCAAGTTTCAGGAATGAGTTACTTGAGAAAGTAACTTCGTTGAAGAAGAAAGAAGGAGACCTCATTTGAGAGGTCTTATACCTGAAAATGGAGCGAAAAGTGGATTGCGTTCATTTGAGAAATTTCAGCACAGATATAGAGCAACTGATCAAACAGGTGGAGGAACTTAAAGCTCACAAATGTGCTTGTGAGCCTGATACAGCAAGTGATGCCAAAGAAAGAAGTCCTCACACAATACTTGAGAAGTCAAATACCCCAAGGAACATGCCACCTGCTTTTGCTGCCATTTCAGAGATGACGCCCAAAGTCACTCCTCAAGTTAGCCAAGTGGATGAACTGAGAGAATCAATCAGAAATAACTCAGAGGAATTTAAGGCAACGCCAAAATTGCCAATGTTACATTGGGATAACGCCCCAGCATTTTTTTCTGACTGTTCAATATGACCATGTATGGCTATGGGGATCATCAAAAGGCGTTGATGGTCATGAATTGCCTAGACACTGACTGTCAGATCTTAGTGTTACCTCACCTGGAAGAGGACAGCTGGTCATATGCAGAGGCAAAGGTGGCCATCATGAAAGAGTTCAGGAGTCTGACGTGCATGTCAAAGTGCAAACAGGAATTTATGGGAATCCAGTTCCATAAAGGTGAGTCTCTAGCTAGCTTCGCAGATTGGTTTTACCAGGATTTGCAGATCCTGGTCAGAGCAAAAGTACTGGATGACTTTGATGCCAGAATCTCCTTGCAAGTGGCCCTTCAGCCCTATCATGATTTTCATCGCATGATGTCTTCTGTGTTCACAACAGAAATAACTACCTTGCAAATGGTAGATAATTTGAAGATTTTGGGAGCAACATTTGATGCCCCAAATAGAAGCTTCAAATCTAATCTGGTATGCAATCCAAATCCCATAAAGGGAAACGATGGAGCTAAAGAGATGACCAATCAAACCATTCCAGGAAACAAGCCCAAAGAATTCAGATGGTTGAATAAGTAGGAAAAGGTCTGCTACCAATGTGGTGAAAAAGGACATTTCGCCATGCACTGTAAGAAGCTGAAGGATCAGATCAACGTGGTCCAGGTGAAAGATTCAGCTGCCACCAAGGTAATGGGAAAAGGGCCCTCAGCCTAGATGGGGAACAGTCTAGAGCTGTGGAGAAGCATGTTCCTCCTGAAATTATGACCGAGGAAATTGATATTATTGATCTGTTTGTAGATGATGAACAGGATCAGCTATATTAAGCGGTCAATTTGGATGTAAATGCAGTGACCAGAGCCAGGGAGAAGAAAATTGACCCCAAGATAATCAAGGAAGTTGCCTGGCCATATGCCTGACAACTGGCAGACAAGATGCGAACTGCTGAGAATCCTGAAGAATTATCTGAAGTCCAATTAGATGATACCAATTTGTTAATTCCCCTCAGTGTGATAAAGGAATCATTTCCTGATTTATCGGTGCAAATTATTTACACCCTTGATTTGGCTAATAATGCTGCTATTCACTCAGTAAACACTATATTGCAATACTATGAGTGTATGTATATAGACATACAGGTGAATCAAGTGTGGGTGAGGGCAATTTGTCAACAGCGGAGCCCCATCAATATTGTCTCAACCAAGCTGGTAAAGAGTATGAAGATCTCGCCAGACTTGGAACATAAGAAGGAATATGGGACAGCTGGGCCAAACGCCACCATCTCCTGTGGAGCGTATAGTGCATTGCCACTATGATTCAAGTCATTGGTGATATCTGCGCCAGCAATAGTTTTGGCGAACCAAAACTATGACATTCTGATCAGAATGGAGTTTCTATGCAAATACAGAGTTAAATGTAACTTTGAGGATAATACGTTGACCATATTGGGTCAGACGTTATCATTGGTATATCAGAAGGATGGTGAAGCTCCGCTAGGTTGGAGAAACAACTTCATCAATCTTATATACAATTATGGCATTGTCCCAATTCAGTACTAATTAGTTAGTAGGAAGTGACAAGAAATGCCAGCGGAGATCCTAGAGAACTGGGGAATTCCACTGAGGATCAAGAATGAGAAGACCATACTGCCAGGATTGCAGATGATAGGTGACATGTAGTTGACATTGGAGATACCTGAGCTGTTGTATGGGGAGGTTGGAAGCCCCTGGAAGAAGTCCAGAGTGGAGCCTTGGGTGGATCCTGGGATACTAATGCTGGGCCATGGAGAAATTCAAGTTCTCCTGGCGAATTTAAGTGAAAACCTGATGAAGATCAGGAGGAATCAGATCATTGAATTTGTTCATCTGATCCCGATGGCTGAATTAAGGAGATTCCACAATTTTGGGACTCTTGATGAGATGGGATTACTGGGTGGGATAACTGAGAGCATTAATCTATTGGTTGATCGAGAGCAGCTCACTGATCTATCAGAAGGCCAGTAAGAAAAGGTGCTCAAACTATTCAAAAAGTATTGGGAAGTGTTTGCTCAGGATGACCACGATTTGGGATGTGCAAGAGATGTGATCCATAAGGTCAACACTGGGGAGAATTTGGCAATTAGAATGAGACTGATCTGATGATTGAAAGCCACTGAAGTGGTAGTGGAGGATGAAATCAGAAAACTAGTGAAGCATGGGCTTCTAGTTCCATCATCAAGTCCCTGGGCAGAGTCTAATTCTGATCATGAAGAAAAAGGATGGCATCCAACCGGGTGGTGATTGACTACTGGAAGCTGAATAAAATTATGAAGAAGGATTCATATCCTCTACTGAGGATCAATGATGCCCTAGATTGATTGGGAGAAGCAAAGTATTTCTCCATGATGGATCTGATCTCAGGATATTGGCAGATCAACTTGCCAAAAGAAAACCAGGAAAAATGCACAATTATTACCGCGCAGGGGCTGTACCAACCGATGAGGATGCCCCAGGGTCTATGTAATGCGCCTGCAACGTTTCAGAGGGCCATGGACGCGATATTAAGTGACTTGAAGTTGTTGTGCATCCTGGTATATCTGGATGATATAAACGTGTTCAGTAGGACGTTTACTGATCACTTACACCACTTGGAAGAAGTATTCAAGTGACTGTCTGCGGCTAACCTGAAGATTAAGCTGAAGAAGTGCCACTTCATTGAAAAAGAGTTGAAATATCTGGAATTCATAATCAGCTCCAGTGGATTGCAGCCACAAGCCCAGAAGATAGAAGCCATAGAACGGATGGCTGTGCCAAAGAGTGTCTGAGACATCCAAATGTTCCTTGGGATGGTTGGATACTACAGAAAATTTATTCTGGACTTCACCCAAATAGCTGAGCCCTTATTCCATTTATTGAAGGATCCAAAAAAAGGATTTTTATGGAATGAAGAGGCCCAGGAATCCTTTGATGAGCTACGCCGGTATTTAATAGATTCTCTAATTCTGAAATATTTGAATTTTGATTCAAGAGTTTATTATTCAAACTGATGCTTTGTTGATGGTGATCGGCGCCATACTAAGCCAAGTAGATGAACTTGGGGATGAACATCTGGTGGCATATGTGAGCCAGACACTCTCAGCTTCTGAGAGGAATCACACCATGACTGAGCATGAATGCCTTGCAGTCATTTATGCATGTAAGCAGTTTTGGGTGTACATCCATGGAACGCACTTTAAAGTGGTGATGGACCACTCTTTGTTGCATTGGCTTCACAATTTGAGAGAGCCAGAAGGACAACTAGCCCGATGGGCACTTAAGCTCCAGGCTTATGATTACAAGATTGTCCACTGAGCAGGGGCTTCTCACCAGAATGTGGATGGCTTATTGCAGTTACCAATGTTCCAGATGGTATACCCACAGGCGGATGAGCTATTCCAGAGAATGGTCGATGGAGAAATTGAGAACAAGCCCCAAGAAATCCAAGGTGCACTTCAGAAAGCGATGGAAAACACCAAGACCATGGATGGACAAGTATTTAAGATGATCAACAGGAAGCAGTTATTATTCCCAAAGCTGTCAGAAAGAGCAGCTATTGTGCAAGCAGCTCATAAGGTTGTTGGGCATGGAGGCCTGAGGAAAACAACCAATCATATTCGCCAGTACTACTACTGGGAATCCATCAACTACAATGTGAAGATTATCTAGTTTGTTGCGTGGAGTGCCAGCTGCACAAACCACATAAGGATACAACTGGATACTGACTGGTCCACCCTGGATTTGCCTGGCATATGGCTCCATTGATGTGATGGGACCACTGATGATGAGCACAGGGGGAGTCAAGTACATTATAGTTGCCATCAACCATCTGAAAAGATGGGTTGAGATGAAGGCCCTAACGAAAGTAGATGCTACCAGCACCGCGAGGTTTATCCTGTATCAAGTAGTATATCAACATGGATGTCCGATGGTCCTCCTTAGCAATAATGGGACAAACTTCACATCTCATGTGATCTCACGATTGAATGAGATAATGGGGATCAGAGGAGTCATGTCAGTACCCTACCAGCTGGAGACAAACGACTGGTAAAATGGGTGAATGGAACGCTGGCCACAATGCTGAGGAAGCTGGTCTCAGGAAGAACTTCCATGGGGAATGTACCTGAGCTCGGTGATGCTCACCTACAACATCAGTCATCACACGGCGACGGAAAAAATACCATTTGAGTTCTTATATGGGATGAAGGCCGCATTGCTGCCAATTTTATATTTGGTGGTGGAACCAACATTGGGGATGAGTGTTGAGCAGTACTTGAACTGATTGATGAATATTTTGATTGAAATACAATTGCAAGCATTTGATACTACATTAAAGAAAAGGATATGAGCAAAATCAACAGAAATTAAAAACTGATTGGCCTTAGCAGAATATTGAATAGGAAAAAGAGCAGTCTATTGCGATATGCATGGTTTTGGGAGAAGAATCAATCTGGATGAATTGTGGTTGTGTCCGTTTGAGATCATCGCCAAGATGGCGATGGATGCCTACTCCATCAAGAACCCTATTGGATGGAAGAGTAGTAAAATTAGTTCATGCTAAGTATTATGAAATTGATCAATGAAAAAAATAAAAAAGAGTTCCCTAAGGACCAATAAAAAGTTAGTTGGTCATGTCCTGATGATTAAGTCAAGTCCAAAAAAAGGACCTCTGAACCAATCTAGATGGTACAGTCCAAAAAAGTACCTCTGACCAATAGAAATCTGACAGGTTTAAGTACCCAGGACCCAGTTTGGGGGAAAAAATAAAAAGATGGACTGCTGAACTGAAACAAGGTCAAGTCCCATGGAAAAAGAAGAAGAAAAATAAAAGATTGGTAACCATATTAAAAATAAATAAAAAACTGCATAAAAAAACTAAAATATTTTTATAATTTTATTTTTATTGATTATCCTTGATATGGGGATGATTCCGCCTATGTCGCCCCTTGAGGGGGAGGGAGGATAGATTGCTGTAGGAATGAATAACCCATTAAAATCTAAGTAAGATCAGATGCTAGCAAGGGCTAAACCTACACAAAACCAAGATCATTAAGCGGAAGCAGAGCCCTACAAGAAAGCGTCTAGGAGAAGGGAAACTGAGATTTTAGAAAAAGCCAATCGCAAAGCCCTAGAGCGGGGAGGGAAGCAAAAGTATAAAAAAGGCAATTGGTGAATAACCCTGAGTAATCCCAATATGGTACTGGAGCCAGAAGATTAGTCTTGAGCGCCTGATGACAGGCTTCAAAACACCAGACATATGAGCTGACAAACAAAGGATGCTTGAAAGGAGTTGCCAAATCATGCCACCTACCAACGCCATCAGCGGAAGATACTGATGGGAAGTTCCAGCAAAGAGATAGTCGTGCAGGTATGAATGGCATCCTGCAAGTGATGACTACAGGCTTCTTGGAAGCTGAAGCTGAAGGAGTGGTGAAACCCTGGAGAGGCTGGAAGTTTCATAGCCCAACTTCAAAATAACTTGGCCAACAAAGCAAAGAGCATAAGCGGCAATATCCCAATCCAGGATGATATTAAGATCAGGGGGTTCAGCGCTAGGGACAAAGCCTTGGTGACTTGGGCCCAGAGTTCAGCATAGGGGAGCTCAAAATGAATACTGTTACTGATGGTGAGCTCAGTATCCAGAACAGCGGGTTAGTAATATTGTCTGAGTTGGAAGAGGAACTCAGGAAGCAAGTCTTACCTGGAAAGAAAAGAGCATTCAAGAGCAAATGGCATAATCTCTGGAGCATCTACAATGATGGTCAGTACATCAGCGAAAGGAGCTGAATCCAAGAGTTTTCTAATCCAACTCTGAAATTTACAGCAGAGGAAGAATCAGCTGAGAGTTGTTAAAAAATGATAGCAAGCCTAGTTTTGGAGGGATTTGTTACCATTTCCAGTAATTTGATGGAAGGACTAGCCGCTGGCACCAGACTAGGTGTATGAGTCCTGAAAGGACCATAGAAGAGAATCTGCGCGGTGAATCCTGACTCATCTGCTGGAAGAGCCGGAGGTCTTGATAAGACAAATTATTTAGAATCTGCTGGTATCGTGACTCAGAATTTGACATATGAGCTGGATGAGAGGGGGATGTCAGACTTATATGATAGTCGACATTATGCACTCTACAATTGATTAATCTCCAATTTTGGAGAAATTAATCTCAAAATTAATGGGATAAGCTCTTCAAGGGAAAGATCAGAAATGACTTGAGCTTTTAGGGTATGAGAGAAATAATGAGGGCGAATCAAAATAAGTATTCTTGATTGAGTCGCAAAACAAACATTGATGGCAAGAGTCTCCATTAGGACTAGGAGATAATCAGGAAATCAAGGACGCCAGACCAAGAATCCTGATTATGACAGTGGGTCATATGCCCTGATTGGGGGAAACTGGATCACAGGACTAATATTGTCATGAGTAAATCGATCAGCATAACACAACAGTAGATCATGGGGACCAAGCTCTGAGTATGCGGTAACGAGGAGGAAGAAGAGGAGCGCCGCATGCTGAAGGTCATCCTGAACAGCATTGAGTACTGACGATTGTAATCCGCTTGAGCCAATGAAGTATTTGACTTAGTGTCTGAAGCATTGTTCTCCTACCCGGCCCTTTTCTCTCCTGAAATCTAGGCAAGAGGGGGATGTGTTAGGATTTTTGCCAATATTCCCATATTGACTAGATTACCTGGTATCACTAGGGAAAAATTCCCTAAGGCGAAGTGAATTGGAAATTGGTTGGCCCAATTTTTGGAGTAACTACATTGGGGGATTTTGGGATATTCACCTGATCATATCCATTGGGGATTGATCCAGATGAATACTTAAGATCTCATCAGGTAGAGTTGCCAACAAAATAAGGGCATCTGATAGGGATTAATTATAAGGTGTACTGATTGGGATCAGTCAGGTTTTGTCAATGACTGATTGGGAATGAATAGCAAGTTGCAAGGCGAGTGATGCCACCTGCAACTAGCGAATCATCAGTTGTTACATGACCTGCCTTAATAGGTAATAAGTCCCATTTACCTAATGCAGGTCGCTAGCCAAATATGGTTGGTTCACTTGGATTGAGAGGAAAACGTTAGGGACAGTTTTTCAACTCTTTCCATTTAGGTTTCAAGGATGTCCAACGACGGAATCCTTGCCAGGTTGGGGAAGACCATCACTGTTGAGATGAGGATTGGGGATAAAAGCAATGGCTGCTGTTTCTTTAAGGATACTAACTGAGGGTTAGATGACCGAATCCCCACTATAAATTCCCTAGATTCATTTATATTTAAAAAACAACATTTAGTAAAATTAGTGTTTACAAGGACAGTTTTTTAGAAAAGAAGTTCTATAGTTCTCATCTAGTATATAGTTTAAATAATAAACTATCATCAGCTTTTCATTGTTCTATTCTTCAAGGATATTATTGCTGTGTGCAATAATTTGGAGACTCTTAGTGAAAAGAGTAAAGATCTGAGTGAGGATCTAAAGAAGGTGACACAATTGGGGATTGCTACCAACTGTGTGTTGGACTGAAGAGACTGTCAGCAGGGAATCTCAGTGAAGATCAGGTTGGACATAAAGAGGGAACAAATCCCTAGATTATGACATCTCAAGTATTTTAATTGGAATACTGGCCAAGCGTTGGGCCAAGATATAAGAATTATACTTAACCACAGATAATAGTCATCATACTATTATCTATGATAATCTAATATACTATACAATGCGGATGAAGTGCACAAGAAGACTGAATTTGTGCATTAAAAAGATTACTAGGGTTGTTTACTGATAATAACCCTTTTAAGTAAATTTTTACAAAGGTGAACCGCTCATTACCTTTTCTGAACAATTTTACCTCACTTTGAAAAGATTACACCTCTAACATGCTCACCCTTGATGATACTTTCGCTGCCCTGTTAACTGGATTATCATCTCAGCCCTCTCTACCCAGGCATATCATCTCAGTGAAACGCCATATCAAAAGTATTTGTGATCTAAAGGAGGCTTTAGTAGACATTGCCGACTTCCATTCTTGTGCAATTTCCAACGAAGCTGAGGTGAATTTTCAGCTCTCACCATTGAGGAGCTACCACCTGTTGAACACTCGGCAGTGAGTCCATCTGTGCCTATCCTCACTGAGAAACCTGCTTCCTCAACTTGTTAGGTAGAAAATACCATACTCTCACACAAGCGTACCAAAGCCTCTGTGCCTTCCCTACCAGCCAAGCTGGATAATGCAGCCCCTAAGGCTACCCAATCTTCTGTGGCCGTCTCCCTACCTCCATCAAAGCCTTGCCCATTGTTGAGAATACCCTTGGGGAGGAATTTGAGGGAGGTTACGATGACATTAGTTACTACATATTGGGAGCACATGCATAAGTAGAAGTGCCTGATAATTTAAACGCTGGAGGAGTATACAAGACCACCATACCTGAGGAAACATACCTCAACCAAATTCTAGGGTGTCCAAAAGTTATTGACACTGCCAGCGATGCTGACCAATTCTTAGCTGGCTTGATACGCCCACTTCAGCGGGTTCATCCCATAAAATCCATCATGGATAAATACCCCATGACTGCTCAAAAGTTAACCTCCACTTTCCGGCTCAAGGAGGTACTAGCTTTGTCACCTAAATTTTGGAGGAACGCTCACTAAAGTTGAGGCGGTCATACAAAAAGTCTGAATACTGGCCATCTTAGACACTGGCCCCCCCGTTAACGTGATCACCACTAATCTTATCAAGAATATAAAGCTAGCGCCTAAATTGGAGTACATACAAGAATTTATAACTGAAGGCCCCAATAATACCCATGATATTAGTAATTACTCTTCCCTTCCCATTTGAATTGGAAAGCTTATCCTATCAGCCCTTGCTGTGGCTTTAGACAACAACGCGTATGATATGCTCATCGGCACTCAATTTATAATTAAGTATGAGGGAATAATCAATATGAAGTAAAGTTTTCTCTCATTACTCAACTATGAAATACCTTTAGTCTTATTAAATAAAGAACCCAGCAAGCATAAAACTCTTTCCTGGTAAAATATCCCTTCGCAGCTATAGCCTTGTTTTACTCCACTTCTGGGCGCAACTCAAAGAAATTGCCTGATTCAGTGGATTTTAGGGAAGATATCCCTTTCTATGCTACAGATGAGTTTTAGATTAAGCCTGGTGAACAACGTGTGGTTGACACAAAAATCATGCTTTGAATTCCACACCAATGTTTGTTGCACCTTATAAGTATTGACGGGCGTTAGTCCCTTGGAGCCTCGGGTATTTCCTGGAATTCTTGACCCAGCTTGACAGAGGCTCATTACTTTGCTATTGGGGATCCTCAACTCAAAGGAAATAGTTGTAAATAAAAACCAGGAGATTGGAAGAGGCTTGTTGTCCCTGTGGAGGACATTGAACAAATTCACCCAATAGGCTCTATGATGGATATGAGCCTGCCAACGGATAACAAGGTATGTACTTTACCCAACGTCCTTATCTCAGACGAGCTGACCCCAGATGAGCTGGAAAAAGTTCACATTCTCCTTGACGACTATAGCAATATTCTCTAAATTGGATACTGAATATGGCCACATGAAGGGCTGGTGCTATTTCATTGATGTGGGTGATGCCCGGCCTATAAAGGTCCAAACCTTACTGCAAATCAAAGGTAGAAGAACAGCAAATGAGGACGGAGCTTCAGCAGTTACTAGAGGTTGGGTTGCTAGTACTTTCATAAAGCCCCTGGTCTTCCCCTCTCTTGCTAATAAAAAAGAAAAACGGCAGTCATTGGACAGTCATGGAATATCGCAAGCTAAATAATCTTTTTAAAAAGATAGCTATCTTCTCCCTCAAATTAACGACGCCTTAGCTCAACTCTCTGGCTCAAACTTCTTTTCTGCCATAAACTTAGATAGCTGCTATTGGCAAATGGACCTTTCCCATGAAGACTAGGAGAAATGTGCTCTAATTTATAGTGAGGGTCTCTTCCAGCCAACCCAATTATATCAATGGTTGTGCAACGCACCTGCACCTTTCCAGCGTGTGATATACCATATTATAAAGGACTTGAAGTTAATCTGCGTCATTGTCTACCTCTATGATATCACAGTAATTTTAAAAACGTTTAACGAACATCTTGAACACCTGAAGGAGGTGTTTTAATGCTACATAAGTTGAATATTAAGTTAAAGCCCTCGAATTGCACCTTCTGCCAAAGCAAATTGGATTTCATTGGCCATTCCATTTCCCAAAAAGTAATTCAACCAATCCAAGCTAAAGTTGAAGCTATCTCAAAATGCCTCCCCCTAAAAATTTAAGGGATATTCAGGTATTTATAGGGATGGTAGAATAATACCATCAGTTCATCCCTAAGTTTGCCCAACTCAGCGAGCCTCTTGTTCGCCTATTGACCAAGAACACTCCTTTTCAATGAGGGTGCGGAACAGAAGGTTGCTTTTGATACGCTGAATAAATTGCTGCAACAACGCCCTATCCTAAAGCACCCAGATTATAATAACTTTTAATATAATTACTAAAGCCTCGGACTATGCCATTGGGGCCATCTTATCCCAATTAAATGAACATAGTGTAGATCATCCTGTATCCTATTTTAGTAAGATGCTGTCAAAGGCGGAATGCAACTACAGTGTAATGGAGAAGGAGTGCCTTGCTGTTCTGTTAGCTGTGAAGCACTACCCTCTCTTCTATATGGAACCACCTTCACTGCAGTATCTGACCACGCATCCTTAAAATAGTCACAGAACATGAAAGACCCTACTGGCCGGTTAGCTCGCTGGGCTCTAAAGCTCCAGCCTTATGACATGAAGATTGACCACTGTGCTGGAACCCGACATATGAATGTTGATGGGTTGACTCAGCTACCAGTCCTTCACTTGGTTAACAGTGAGGCGGAGAGGCTACATGATCTCTTAATGACCCACAATGACTGGGAAGATGAGGATGAGCCTGTACAGAAAATGTTAGCCTGACACTCCATAAAACCAAAGTGGAGAACAGGAAGTTGTATAAAGAAGGCGGGGACAAAATGGCTGCCTTGCCTTCAGCCTTTGGAACGTGTACCTGCTATCCTAGATCACTCCACTCTAGGTTATGGAGGGGCCAAGAAAACTTATGAGTGGATTAAAGATTGGGTTTATTGGGATGGAATGATGCAATCTATTGTTGATGTCTTGAAAGCCTGCCTTACTTGTAAGAAGCAATCTGTTTTCAACTCTAGATGCCAGTATGAACCAAATACCCCTCAACAACCATTCCACACCATCAGTCTAGATGTAGTAGGTCCCAACCCTCAGATTACTAGTGGCAACCGATTTATCCTGGTATCCATAGACCATTCCATTAAGTGGGTGGAAGCCGTAGCCCTCCCTGCTCAAATGGTCAAGGCCACAGCCACCTTTTTACATCAGAATATTTTCTCTAAACATGGCTGTCCTCAAGTAATACTCTGCAATAATGGTAAGAACTTCACCTCCATAGTAGTCAAAATCCTGGTCACATCTATGGCAGCATAACAACTTTTATCAGATCCATATGACCCTCCACCAATGGGACCGTGGAAAGAGCAAATGGAACCTTGGTTTCCATTCTTCAAAAAATGGCCTCCCCTGATCCACTTCACTGGGATCAATTCTTACCCAGTGCCCTTATGGCTTACTGGATTAGTTATCATTGGATCTTGAAAATGTCCCCATTCCATGTCTTGTATGAGTGAGAACCAGTAATACCTGCTCTTTTAGTTATAGATGTATGCTCCTCTAGAGTTAGAGAACATGAGAAAGTCATGCGCAGATCAGCTCAGCGCATCATTAACTCTAATCTGAGGCTATGACCAATCTAGCTAAAACGGTGACTAAAGAAGGGCAAGCTGCCAATGAGCTCCGAACCCCCTTACCTACATTCCAAGTGTCTGATATGGTATTGTACTACCATAACTGCATCACTCCTTGAAGCAATAAGCTTCGATCAATATGGGAGGGTCCCTTCACCATCACTTATAAAAGAGGATACGAGTATTCTATAAAATCTTTAGCTATAGGTATTACCATCAATTGCATACATGGTCGTTTCCTCTAATATTATTCTCCCCCCAACATTCTTGAGGGGGTGATGTCGGACATTTGCCCTCTCAGCTGCAGAGGAAGAATGTCTTAGGTCAAATTCAGCTGAAATGGGAAAATGTCAGCCATTTACAAGTTCGCAATGAATCTAAATGTAGTTTAAATGACTAATGATTTAATTGACCAAAAGACCCTGGTCAATTCTCAGTGGAACTCTGAAAATTGGGGTAACACTATTTCAAAACCTGCACAGGCAATAAACCTAAAATTGAACGGTCAAATTACTCTGATCATGTGACAGACCTTGTGCGACCATTGGAAGGCACTCCCCCAACCACAACAAAGTCCTTCAAAGCACCTATGCAATAACCCCCTTTTTTACTGACTTGGTGTGGGTCCCCCCAGGGTGAAAGACATTTCTTGAATGTAAATGGCTGAAGTTCATAAAATCGTTACCTTATAGGCATCTTTTGGCCAATTATAATTCCCCTTCCATTATTCCGCTAACATGAAGTGAGTATCCCAAGTTTCAATATGCTATTCCCTCATATATCCTAATTTGGACTAGTATAAAATATTCCAAACATATCCTCAAATACCCCTTGACCCTCAATATACTTAAAAACTGAATGGTCAAATATTGAGGGGGATCGTTTTTTAGCTTGCCACTTGCTACTAATAAAAACTCTAACTCCAAGTTTTAGGAGAGATTATTTATTAAATTATTATTAAACCTTTGTGGGATCCAACAGCGTAAGCACCAACGAGCAATAACAGGATGGATTCCTATACTTACACCAGATATTAACCATTTTTAGGAATATAGTAATGCAGTACCCCAGTGCCTACAGTCAATTGGAGCTTTTACATCTCCTCCTTTGAAGATTGAGAAGTTAACTTTTACAGTACGCGCTATTGTATTGAATAATCTAAATTACAATATACTTTTGGGGACCCAATTTTTATGGTAACCTGATAGGATTATCAATTATCCAGACTCCTTTTTATCTCTTTAGGGTTATCAAGTCACCTTTCTTTTATCCAATCGTGCTTAGATTCAACTCCAAGCGTTAGGTTTGTCTGTTAGAAGTTTAAAAGAGTCTAATTTGATTCAATACCATGTAGAAGGACCTTGGACAACTCTACCACCCAAGACCGCTGACTTGTTGAAGGTATGACCATTTTTCCCCAAGTTCCTTTGTTATTTCTCCAAAAAAGTTATCATTGACAACTTTTTACACTTTTCTATCCCTAAGGGACATCTATTGAAAATTCAGGGTGTTCTAAAACATTCTTTTAAGGAGATTTTACCATGTCCTGGGATGTTGGACTATGCTTATACAGGAGCGCTATCCATTTTACAGGCGAATCTTACTGATAAGCCAGAAACTGTGAATCGCAAGAGCCCTATAGCCTATGTAAGCTGGTGCCTCTATACCAAGTCTATGATGTTAAAACCTTTTGGAAGTTTACAGACCTTGGGCTGGAACCCAGTACTGATATTCTTACTTTGGGTTCTAAGATTGGGAAGTTTTTTTACTAAATAACAAGAAAGATTAGTCCATCAATTTCTTGATGAATATCCAATATTTTTGCAAAACGTACCTATGATTTTAGTAAGATTAATGGGGTAACGCATGCTGTTGAAACTAAGAACACCCTCCTATTCACGCTAAACCTTAGCATAATTTAAGGTTGAGGAAATGCAAGTTACTAAGGAGTTACTCCAATTATTAAAAACCAGATTGTTCAAACCTTCCAATAGCCCTTGGCATCCCCCTTACTTATGGTAAAAAAATAAGATGGCTCTCATTGAGTAGTCATGGAGTATCAAAGGCTAAATGCAGATACCTGTTGACACTCTACCCTCTTATGAGGATTGATAAATTTTTATCTTTCTTGCTAGTTTTACATACTTTCTGCTATGGATTTAGTCAGTTGTTACTGGAAATTTGAGTTAGCTCTGGAATCCTCGTGTCAAATGTGCTTTAATTTTCCAATGAGGGCCTATAAGAACTGACTTGTATGCCTCAAGGGTTAAGCAATGCCCTTGCTACCTTCCAATGAGCCGTGGATGGGATGGTCTATGACTTAAAGCTGGCATGTATCTTAGTATACCCAGACAATATTACGGTGTTTTAAAAAACTTTTAACGAGCATTTAGACTATTATGATAGGTTTTCAAGTGGGTTTGGAGCTCCTCATTAAAACTCAAGCCTTCCAAATGTTCATTTTTGTAAAGAGGAAATGGAGTTTCTAGGTCATAAGGTATCTACTAAAGTGATATAACCACTTTCAGAAAAAAATTAAGGCCATTATTTAAATGTCCCCTCCTACCACTCTGCAAGATATTCTGGTTTTCTTAGGTAAGATTGGATATTATCAGCAGTTTATACCTAAATTCGCCAATCAAGATGAACTTTATTTCATTTATTATAAAAAGGTGTACCATTTAATTTGATCTCCGCTCAAGAAAAATCCTTCAAACTATCAAGAAGGCTCTAACCAAAGCGCCTGTGTTAATTTACCCACATTTTTGATAAAATTTTCATGTTGCATACCATGATAGTAATGTAGCTATTGAAGCTATTTTCTCAATAAATAAGTACCTTTTTGACCATCCCGTGGGACATTAGAGTAAACCCTTGTCCAAGACTAAGCTAAATTACAGCGTAATGGAATGCTAATGTCTGGATGTAATTATGGAATTCAGCACTTTCAACCTTTCCTTTATGGCAGTTATTTTTCCGTTATCACAGACCATTCTTTTCTAAGATGGTTAAAAAATATGAAAGATCCTAATGGAAGGCTAGCTCGTTGGTCCTTTTTGTTTGCAAAAGTATGCCTTATCTATTATCCATTGATTGGACTCCAAACATCAAAATGCTGATGGTTTATCCCGATTACCTGTGTTAGCCTTAAACCCCGAGAAAAAGAAATGATTGTATGAGTTAATTGGGCAGCCTGAATAATGAGAGCTAGAAGCTGAAGAAGATCAAACCTTTTTCAAGACCATTACTAAGGACACCATGATACAAAATGGGTCTTTATATAAGAAGGTAGACTCCAACTGGTTACCATTTCTACATCCCAGCTCTCAATTAACGTTATTATGGAGGGGCATAACCAAGTTTATGGGGGTCTAAAAAAGACACGCATGTGTTTAAAAACTGATACCTTTATAATAACATGTTTGCTACCATCAAAGAGGCTATCAATGCTTGGCTCATTTGTAAGATCCATAGTGCCTCCACCCCTATCTACCAACATCAACTTTTCCCGCCTACTAAAGCTTTTAAAAAATAAGTATCAATGTTTAAGGCCCCTTTCCTGAGGCTAGAATGGACATCAATTTATTATTATGGTTATCAACCATATAACTAAATGGGTTAAATACATAATAAGTGATACTCCATCCGCCAAAGATACTGCCTTATTCTTATATTGCCAAATAATTACTAAACGTAGGTGTCCTTGATTCCTTATGTCTGACATTGGGGCTGACTTTACATCCCAACTTTTACAAGAGTTATTGCAGCTATTTAATACTGCTAAAAGTTCTTGGTTCCTTATCTCCCATCAACAAATGAAGCCATTTAATGAGTCAATGGAACTTTAGTAATTATTTTAAGAAAAATGTCTTCTATTGATCTGTCCTGATGGAATTTATACTAACCTAGTGCTCTGCTGATTAACAAATCAGTTACCATTCATTAACAAGATGTCGCCGTTCAAGTGTATTTATGGGTGAGATCCTTCAGTTCCATTGAGCGTCCAGGCTATTCTTTATGAAAGTATTTCTGAAAACTATGACTTACTTATATCAAATTTGGACAACTAAATAATTCGCCTACTTGCTCATGTGATGGAGTCATTTGAGACTACCACTAGAAATGAGACTCTTAGAAGTAACTAGCTCAAGCCAGCTTTGCTTGAGTACCAGATTGGGGATTATGTTATGTATTATCACTCTCGCCCTGGAAGATAAACAAAGAAATTGGAGTCTTATTAGTTTGGACCTTATAGAGTCATAATTTAAAGAGGACTTATATATACTCTATCATTCATGCTAATATGGGTATAGTTGTAAATCGCATCAATCCTAAAATTTTTAAAAACTCATTCTCCTCTGTGACTAAATCTTAAGGGAGAAGTAGTGAAATTTTGCCTATTTCTTCTGTCTCCAGTTCTTTTATCCAAATATTCCTCCGTTGGTTGCTGAGGGAGGAATCAGTGATTCTGATCTCATCAAATCATCTATGAGTGACCAGGCTTATAATAATCATATAATCATAGATTTTATCTCTCAGAGATAAAAAGATCAGATTGGAAATGACCACAATGAAACCTTTAAATAAAGCCTTTTATAATAAAAACAATCTTTCCATGAGCCAATATTTGTTATATTTTTTCAAATACCCTTATTTCTGGAGATTCCACCAAAGTAACTTTGAGAAAACAACTAACATTCTTGAAGTGTACTTCAAAACTTCAAGATTACTATCTAGACCCTCTGAAAGGTTGTGAGGGCATTGTGAAGCCATGCAGCATTCTAGTAGGTTGATAGTGGCCCTGGGCCGTAATCATGGCACTTCTCTTGTTCCACAGTGGGTAGCTTGATCTAAAGATATCCAGTAAGTAAATCCATGGCTGAAAATCATTGCGCGCCATTCAAGTAGTATAGCACATCATAGTCCTTGATAAAGGATAAGAATCACCTTTTAGTAATATTGTTGACCTTATGATAGTTTATTATTAAGGGTGGTTAGTCTGGCAGGGTAATTCCTGCTTCTACTCTAGTGAAGGTTTTGTTCAACACAAGTTTGAAGCCTGTTATGACTAAAAAAATCTCATTGTAGCATATTTGTCCTAAGGTTGACCCGCCTCAATTACTTTTGTGATAATTTATTACCACATGGCTTGAACCATCCTTTTTAAAAAACTAACACTATAGAGGCCTAAGGACTCATGTTGGGCACTAGAATCCTTTGTTGTGCTATCTGTTTTATTTTAATTTTATCACATAATCTGCCACGTTTTGAAAGTCTAATTGGAAAAGGAGAAGGGCAGATGATTTCCAGTGCCAATATGATATAGCACTTCATGTGCACAACCCAAATCACAGTCATTTTTGCTGATAACAATGTATCTTTTGAGGAGGGCAAGCGTTTGATCTTTCTCCTCCATTAACCCTGAGAGGCTTTCCTGAGGTACTATAAGGCAAACGAATTGCTCAGTAGTAGTGAAGGCCTAGTTTATACTTGTGACTAAAAATCATAAACATCATAGACTTTTTCGCCTGGTAGTAGATGTACAAAAGCAACTATTTAATGTCTATTTATCTGAAGAGGTATGCTATAGAATAGGCTATAGTACTTGAATTTCGCCATGATCAAGGAGGATGATCCCAGGCGCGGCAACTGGCTCAAATTCAGAACATTAAACTGTTGTGAATATCATGCCATATAACTCTCAGGAATTTCTTGATTAATCTTAGTCCCCACAATAATCTAATGACCCGAAAGAATGGCCAGACTACAGTTGTTGTGTTACAGAACACCCTTATATTCTGGAATCTGATCAGGTAACTGATGGGTATGGCCATGCAGCCAGTAATAAATTAAATTATGCCATTCTAATATGAGAGGTTAACTATGCCCCATTGTTGGGCCTCTGGGACCCATACTTTGGATGGTAAATGGTGGAAGTGTTTGTCCAAGTATTTCCAACATGCTCTCCTTAAAATTATCTTTGACTACTTGGGTTCCCATAAAATGAGGTTCCATTAAGGAAATTATTATTTTTGGTTTGGAAAAGATCGCTGGAGCAGACACTAACAGTGAGCCAAACCACAGCAGCAAAGCACTTTCTCCTTCAGAAGTTGTGGTCTGAGGGCCCACAGTACCATAGTTTATTTGATGATCTACGTCCAGCAAAAGGCCCAGTCTTTTTACCAATTTAGTGGACACAATATTAACTGGTGCTCCACTTTCCACAATTGCTCTACTTTTAAGTATATTTACTGCAATATCTATAAAGGTGCATTCAGATAATAAGGCATTAAAATATTTTAAAGTGTGGATTTCAAGGTGTCCGCTAGATTTAAATAAGATCGAAGCTCTACACTTAGTTGAGGGCTAGATGTCTTGAAATCTTCAATAGTACTGCCACTTGGACCCTGTTCAGTTTTTGGATTTCACCAGAATCAACTAAAAGCTCTTGTTATTCTAGCGTTTTACATAATGTTTTCATACTATTTCTGGTGTTAACTCAACTTTGCATTACTCCTAGGAGTGTTTGATAATGGCTACCAGATCATCCGCTATTACTTTTTGAATTCTAAAGATGACATGCTGTTGGCTGCCTTCCTCTGGATGGAAGGTAATGGCATGGATTATTTATACTTGGTATTTTTAGAGGAGGCAGAGGTAGAAACCCCCTGTTCTACTTCGCCCTGCCTTTTCCCAAGTTTCCCGCATTCATGGGTCACCAATTGAACCTTATGTCTAGAACTTAATTTTGGGCAATGATTTTCATAATGCCTCAGGTTCTTACAAAAATAGCAAGTGATCTGAGTAAAATCAGACAATTCAAGACAAGTCCAGAAGGCTGAGCTAATTATTGCTTTGGGTAGATGGCACAGGTTTAGGGTTATGCAGCTCGCCTAAACTTTGTCTAGACACCTTAATAGTGTTGGCAAATTGTCAGAGATAATTCACCATATGGGTTATATCTTTACACTCATTCAGTGCTGTATTGAAACCCTATATATTACATGTAAGCTCGCAGGCATGGCGAAGAGCAATCTGGGCATTGAAGTCATATAACGTTGCCTCATATAGCATCTGCAACTCTAAAAAAATGTTCAGAGGACACTTAAATAATACATCTCTTTCAAACGAAATTTTCAGAAATTCCATCTTACAAGTGCTCATCCTTTTGGCTCCGCCGATCTCTTTGATAAAAAGATCACTGGCGTTAAGATAGGACAAGCCAGCCTTCTTTAATTTAAGCATAATTAACTCATGACTTTTGGATTCTAATGAGTTCAATACTGCTGCTAACT
The DNA here is from genome assembly GCA_022478985.1 of Massospora cicadina. Lineage (NCBI taxonomy): Eukaryota > Fungi > Entomophthoromycota > Entomophthoromycetes > Entomophthorales > Entomophthoraceae > Massospora > Massospora cicadina. Next base: position 128,481 of record JAKSZP010018554.1, read on the forward strand.
TAGAATTCTCAGGCGCTCATCCAACACTAATTTAAATAAATTTTAGAAATTGTGCACATTTACCTTCATTTCAAACTTTGGTAAAAGAACAGGATTGACCAGAGGTTGATTTTTTTGGCTGTAGGGTGAGGGGCCTGCATTGACCCTATCAGATTTCTCAAATTTACTATTACAAGGAGGGGGAATGAGATGACGGTAAGCTGCTGTATTGTCTGATTTCACAGAAGCTCCAAATGTTTGAACGTAAGAAAAAATATACTGTATTGTAAGAAGGCTTTTCAAAGCAACTTGGCCCTGGTGGCACTTGCAAATATCTTTCTGAATCTCCAAATTAAGTTGGTATAGCTCTAAAGAAAAACGTCGGCGTTCTGCCTTCAACGTGGTCTCCATATCAGCTATCATTTGGTTTGCAGTCTGAAATCCAATTTTAGGGCACTGTTTTCACCCACTAGAGACTTTACTATGTGTCCCTGAGATTTGGATTCCTTAAATAAGGAGTCATGCTCCTGGTAATTATTGGTAACGGAGTGGACAACTCCATCCATAACTTTTACTAAGTCTTTCACTTGTTGAACATGAACTGATATGAAATTGGAGTAGGCCAAAGTATGCATTCACGTTCACTCATACCTGAAAGATATCTTTAGAGTATTTTGGCAGGGCCTCGTGGTCAGCCACTAATGCAACAGAGGGTTGCACTACCTACACTCTGGAGGAGTTTGCAACTAATTTTATAAAATATCTGACTATAATTGACTCTAGAGGACATGGTGAAGCCTTCTGTAGTGAACACATCATATGAAAATCAGAGCAATGGCGTTATACTCCAGCGCACAGGTTAAACACACAAATTATAAGCTTTTATATGAGGACAGTAAGCTTGACCAAAAACTAACAGAAACCCTTATATATATGGAAATAGGTCTTCTTATTTAAACAAAACAAGGGAGCACACTGCAGTATCAGTTACACCCAGTGGCTTAAGGCTTTCAGTATTTTCTCCATATGGACTATCAGCATTTCTCTGAAAAGATATCCTTCTGCCTGTTAAAACTCCTAAAAACTCTACGTCTACCAGAGTTCTCATTGTTGCTTTCCATGGTTACTAAGCAACATCCATAATGGCAGACTTAAAACATAGTATCCGAATTGGGTCAGAAAGTAAATAACTAAGGCTCAAGGCATTTCCAGGAAATGATGTTAATTGTCAGATTTTGAGTACCAATAGACAGCTATAATAATATAGGACCCTATTACCAATGATTTACACTGGCACTAGGCAACGTAAAATAGTATACTAAAGTAAAATAGGAGGTGATATAGCAATCGAGGCCACAGCACAACTAGCTGATAAATTTAGGGAATGAGAAATACACCCCCGGGGATTTAAGGATTTAACTAATAACAATCAATATATTAAGCCGCTATATATAAAAGCTGGGGCGCAGCGTATTATTTAATACTAATCAAATCCACTTCTAGATATTATTTAAATAAGAAAACAAAATAAATAGGTATTAGTATCCTGATGGTTGGAAAAACTGATTACAAAAAACTTGATACTTGGAGGCGCTTTTAGTAACAAGGGAACCTTTCCCTTTGACTCTTTAGCTTGATTAACTGAGAACCACTTAGAAAAGGGAAACTATTACTTCACCTCTGATCCCAAGATTTTCAAATGATAGATAGATAAGAAAAAACTATCTTTTCCACTCTAATCACAAAATCACACAATATAAATTGAAAAACTATCTAAATGTTATTCTAAGGGGTTTTTATATTACTACTCTATCAAAAAAATGATCTATATAGAAATTTGACGCCCAGCTTTTAGGTTGTACCCAATAGGAATGGCATACCTTGCCGATGGATTTGTCACTTGAGAATCATCCAAAACGATGATTACTTCATCCATCTAGTCAGATTCAGCCGCCAATTAAAACATACCCCTCCTGAGTTGAGTATCTGAAGAGCGTGTCCAACTCTTTCACTCAATTCAAGAAGAGAGATATCCTTATTAAGCTAGCAACCTGATTCAGTAATAAGACCTTTTACCCATTACTTTAGGCTGCATTGCCTATTAGGCTAACCTGCAAATTGCATCCAACCGAAGCGTTGCAACGCTTATCAACTGCCAATAAACCCTTATTGACCAATAACAAACTCTGATCAATTCACACAAGACCATTCTTAATTAATTGTTAAATAAATAATTGAACCACTTGTAAACATTGTTTAGAATTTTCTCCTATGTACATCAGTAATAGTTGTCCCAAATCCCAGAGATTTAGTTAAAATTTCATAAGAGATAAAATCAACATTGGTTAACATATAAAATGATAACTCCACATCTGCTATGGGTTTTCTTATATTAAATCACCCCCAGCGTAAAAGCAGATAATATATTAAAGCCAATTAAGGAGGATGATGTGGACATTCCAAAATCCCAACAGTTCCTATCGTTGCCCTATCTTATAGATACCTTTATCTTTGCCTACTTCCTTTTATACTGCAAAGAATTGGGAAAATATGGTACCTGTTTTAATTTTAACATGGTGTTGCCATTTGTTACTTCAACTTAACCTTTAGCACTATAAATTAGTTCTGCTTATTTTACCCAATAAGGTATTTTTATGCTTATACTTTTATTCTAGGGCTTTTTAGTAAAGTTCTCTTTTTCTCTTGGGACCTCTAACCAATTAGTGATTAGGATACTAACTATAAAAATTAATAGTTTTTAATTATTATTGGCCAATAACCCTTATAAACTTATTACTTGAACAGGTTCAGTTTTAAGCAACTCATCCACGTTGTATGATAGTTGATATAATTGGTTAATAATAGTATGACAACTTTTATCTGTAGTTAAATGGAATTCTTAGATCTTGGCCTAAGGCTAAGCCAGTATTTCCGCTTGAAATAATTGTGATGTCTCAAAATAGGGATTCGTTCCCTCATACCATTTAATCAAATCTTCTCTGAGATTTCTATTGACAGTTTCTCCAGTTAACACACAGTAAGAAATATCCCTGATTTGTTTCCACTTCTTCTCTGGATCCTTGCTCAGATCCTTACTCTTTTTCCTTTTTGCGTCTTCCATTTATTGCACACAGCAATAATATCCCTGAGAAAGAATAGAACAAATGAAAGCTGATAAAGTTTACTAAGCTAGTATATATACTTATACTCTGTGTATTTTATTATGAGTGAATTTTAGGGATTTTATAGTGGGAGATTTGGCTGTCTAACCCTTTGTTTGACACCTCTTTGATATAATGGCAGCCGTTGCCTTTGAATCACCCATCCTCATCCCAGCAGCGATGGATTTCCCCATCCTGATTAGGATTCTGTCATCAAGACATCCTTGAGACCTAAAACAGAAGGAGTCAGAAAACATGTCTCTAACGTTTTCCTCTCAATCCAAGAAAAACAACCATGTTTGGCTAGCAACCTGCTTAGGTAATGGGAACTATTACCCATTAAGGAAGGTCATGCACCAACCAATTGATTTGCTAGTTGCAGGTGGCATCACTCACCTTGCAACTTGCTATTCATTCCCAATCATTCAGTGATGAAATCCAACCAATCCCAATCAATACACCTGATAGTTAATCACCTATCAGATGCCCCTATTTGTCAGCTACTCCGCCTGATGAGACCTTAGGTATTCATCTGGATCAATCCCTGACAGATATGACCAGATGAATATCCCAAAATCCCATGAATGTAGTTCCTCTGAAACTTGGGCCATCCAATTTCTGATTCGCTTCGCCTTAGAAAATATTTCCCTAGCGATACCAGGTTTTCTAGCAGGCTGGGAATATGGGGAAAAATCTCAACACATCCCCCCTCTTGCCTAGATTTTCAGCGAGAAAAGGGCCAGGTAGGAGAACAATGCGTCAGACACTAATTCAAATACTTCATTGACTCAAGCGAATTACAATCATCAGTACTCAAAGCTGTTCAGGATGACCTTCAGCATGCGGCGCTCCTCCTCTTCCTCCACGTTACTGCCTACTCAGAGCTTGGTCCCCATGATCTACTGTTGTGCTATGCTGATCGATTTACTCGTGACAATATTAGTCCTTTGATCCAGTTTCCCCCTATCAGGGCATATGACCCACTGTCATATTCAGGATTCATGGTCCGGCGTCCTTGATTTCCTGTTTATCTCCTCGTCCTAGTAGAAACTCTTGCCAACAATGTTTGTTTTGCGGCTCAATTAAGAATACTTATTTTGATTCACCCTCATTATTTCTCTCATAACCTCATAGCTCAAGTCATTCCTAATTCTTCTCTGGAGAGCTTACCCCATTAATTTAAAGATTAATTTCTACAAAATTGGAGATTAATTAATTGTAGAGTGCATAATGTCGACTATCATATAAGTCTGACATCCCTCCTCTCATCCAGCTCATATGTCAAATTCTGAGTCACAATACCAGAAGCTTCTAAATAGTTTGTCCGATCGAGATCTTCAGCACTTCCAGCAGATGAGTTGGGCTGCATGACGGAACCTCTTTTATGGTCCTTCCAGGGCTCATACGCCTAGTCTGGCACCAGTGGCTAGTCCTTCCATGGAACTACCGGAAATGGTAACCAACCCTTTTGAAACCAGGCTAGCAATTGTCTCAAATGACTCGCGGCTGATTCTTCCTCTGCTGTCAATTCCATAGTTGGATTTCAAAACTCTCTTAGGTTTATCTACTTTTGCGATTCACTGAACATCTCCATGGATGCTCCAGAAATAATACCCTTTGCTTTTGATAATTCCTTTCTTGTCAGGTTGGACTTACTTCCAGAGTTCCTCTGACTTGGACAATACTACAAACCAGCTGTCTTGGCAACCAAACTCACCATTGGCAGCAGCATTCATTTTGATCTCCCCTACGCAGAATTGAGGGCCCAAGTCACCAAGGCTTTATCCATAGTGCTGAATCCTTCCAATTTTGAGAACATCCTAGATTGGAATATTGCTGCTTATGCTCTTTGCTTTTCTGGCCAAGTTCTTTGAAGTTGGGCTATGAAGCTTCCAGCCACTCCTCGGGTTCAATGCTCCTTCTGCTTCAGCTTCTGAGAAGCTCGTTGTCATCACTTGCAGGATGTCATTCATTCCTTGCATGACTATCTCGTTTCCGGTGCATCCCATTGGTATCTTCTGCTAATGGCTTTAATAGGGGGCATGATTTAGCAACGCCCATCTAATATCCCTTGTTTGCTGCTGGCCCATATGTCCGGTGTTCTTGACTAAGCCCTTCTGCAAGCGCTCAAGACTAATAATCCAGCTCTGGTACCATATCAGAATTACTCAGGGTTATTTGACAACTGCTTCTTGTACTGCTACTTCCCTCCCCGCTCTAGGGCTTTGCGATTGGCTTTTTCTAACATCTCAATTTCCCTTCCCCTGGTTTCTTTCTCACAGGGATCTGCTTCCGTTTAATGATCTTGGTTTTGTGTAGGTTTAGCCCTTGCTAGCATCCGATCTTGCATAGATTTCAATGAGTTATTCATTCCTACAGCAATCTATCCTCCCTCCCCCTCAAGAGGCGACATAGGCGGAATCATCCCCATATTGAGGATAATCAATAAAAAATAAAAACTATAAAAATATTTTAGGTTTTTTATGCAGATTTTATTTATTTCCAATATGTTTACCAATCTTTTATTTTTCTTCTTCTTTTTTCCATGGGACTTGACCTTGTTTAAGTTCAGCTGTCCATCTTTTTATTTTTTCCCCCAAACTAGAACCTGGGTACTTAAGCCTGCCAGTTTTCTATGGGTCAGAGGTCCTTTTTTCAGACTTGACCTAATCATCAGGACATAATCAACTTAATGTTTCATTGGTCCTTAGGGAACTCTTTTTTGTTTTTTTTTCATTGATCCATTTCAAAATACTTAGCATGAACTAAATTTACTTCTCTTCCATCCAAGAGGTTCTTGATGGAGTAGGCGTCCATCACCATCTTGGCGATGATCTCAAATGGACCCAACCACAATGCATCCAGATTGATTCTTCTCCCAAAACCATGCATATCGCAATAGGCAACACTTTTGCCTATTCAACATTCTGCTAAGGACAGTCAGTTCTTATTGTCTGTCGATTTTGCTCATAACCTTTTCATTAATGTAGTATCAAATGCTTGCAATTGCACTTCAATCAAGAGATTCATCAATCAGTTCAAGTGCTGCTCAGCACTCATCCCCAATGTTGGTTCCATCACTAAATATAAAATTGGCGGCAATGCGGCCTTCTCCCATATAACAACTTAAATGGCGTTTTTTCTGTTACAGTGTGATGACTGATATTGTAGGTGAATGTCACCAAACTCAGTTACGTTCTTCATGCGGAAGTTCTTCCTGCAACCAGCTTCCTCAGCGTTGTGACCAGCATTCCATTAATTCGCTCTAACAGTCCATTTGTCTCCAGCTGGTAGGGTACTGACACGACTCCTCTGATCCCCATTATCTCATTTTAATTACAGGATCACATGAGATGTGAAGTTTGTCCCATTGTTGCTAAGCAGGACCTGCGGGCATTCATGTTGGTATACTACTTAATCCAGGATGAACTTCGTGGTACTGGTAGCGTCCACTTTCGTTAGGGCCTTCATCTCAACCAATTTCATCAGATAGTCAATTGCAACTATCATGTACTTGACTCCCCCTGTGCTCATCATCACAAGTCCCATCATGGCAATGGACACCATATGCCAGGCAAATCCCGGGCTGACCAGTTGGTATCTAGTTGTATTCTTATGTGGGTTGTGCAACTGGCACTCCATGAAAAAGCTAGATAGTTGGTGACGTCATAGTTTATTGATTCCCAGTAGTAGTACTGGCAAATATGGTTTGTCGTTTTTACAGGCCTCCATGCCTGACAACCTTATGAGCAGCTTGAACAATAACTGCTCTTTTTTGACAGCTTTGGGAATTTTAACCGCTTCCCATTAATCATCTTAAACACTTGCCATCCATGGTTTCGTTGTTTTCTATCACTTTTCAAAGTGCACCTTGGATATCTTGGGGCTCATTCCTGATTTCTCCATTGACCATTCTCTGAATAACTCATCTGCCTGCTTTATACCATCTGGAACATTGGTAACTGCAATAAGCCATCTGTATTATGATGTGAAGCCCCCACTTGGTGATAAAGCTCATAATCATAAGCCTGTAGCTTTAGTGCCCATTGTGCCAGTCGTCCTTCTGATTCTCTCAAGTTATATAGCCAACGCAACGAGGAGTGGTTTATCAACACTTTGAAGTGCATTCCATGTATGTACACCCAAAAATTTCTTAAAGGCATAAATGACCACAAGGCATTCTTGCTCAATTACAGTGTAGTTTCTCTCATTGGCTGAGAGTGTCTGGCTCACATACACCACCAGATGTTTGTCCCCAAGTTCATCTATTTGGCTTAATATGGCGCAAATTACCATCAAGAAAGCACAGTTTATATAATAAATTCTCGATCAAAATCTGGATATTTCAAAATTGGAGAATTTATTAATATTGGTGTAAGTCATCAAAGGATTCCTGAGCTTCTTCGTTCCATACGAATTCTTTCTTCAGATCCTTCAACAGATAGAATAAGGGTTCGGCGATTCTGGCAAAATCATAAATAAATCTTCTGTAGTATCTGACCATTTCAAGGAACACCTGGATGTCTCAGACTCTCTTCAGCACAGCGATCCGTTATATGGCTTCAATCTTATGGGCTTACAGATGCAATCCACTAGTGTTGATCACAAATCCCAGATATTCCAACTCTTTCTTGAAGAAGTGATACTTCATTGGCTTATCCAACAGGTTGGCCATGGACAGTCTCTTAAATACTTCTTCCAAGTGGTGTAAATGGTCAGTAAACGTTCTACTGAACACATTGATATTGTCCAAGTACACCAGGATGCACAACAACTTTAAGTCACTTAGTATAGCGTCCATGTCCCTCTAAAACGTTGCAGGCGCATTGCATAGACCCTGGGGCATCCTCATCGGTTGGTATAGCCCCTGCACGGTAATAATCACGCATTTTTCTTGGTCTTCTTTTAGCAAATTAATTTTACAATATCCCGATATCAGATTCATCTTGGAGAAAACTTCCCTTCTCCCAATTGATCTAGTACATAGTCAATTCTTTGTAGGGGATATGAATCCTTCTTCATAATCTTATTCAGCTTCCAGTAATTGATCACCACCCGATTAGAGCCATCCTTTTTTCTTAACAATAAGAACTGGACTTTCCCAAAGACTCAGGATGGACTTAGAAGCCCATGTTTCACTAGTTTGTTGATTTCTTCTTCTACTACTTCTTTGGCCGCCTTTGACTGTCAAATCGGTCTCATCCTGATTGGAAAATTTTCTCCAGTGTCAACCTGGTGGATACCATCTCTCGCACTTCCCAAATCATGGTTGTTCTGAGTGAATACTTCCCAAAATTTTTTAAACAATTTGAGCACCTTCTCTTGCTGTCCTTCCATCAGATCAGTGAGTTGCTCTCAATCAACCAATAGGTTGATACTCTTGGTTACCCCTACCAGTAATCTCATCTCATCAAGAGTCCCAAAATCGTGTAATTTCCTCAATTTGGCTGTTAGGATTAAATGAACCAACATGACAATCTGATTCTTCCCGATCTTCATCAGTTTTTCACTCAAATCTGCCAGGAGAACTCAAATTTCTCCATGGCCTGGAATTATTATTACAAGAGCCACCCAAGGCTCTACTCTGGGCTTCTTCCAGGGGCTTCCAACCTCCCTGAAAAGCAGCTCTGGTATCTCCAACATCAACCCCATGTCAACTATCACCTGTGATCCCAGCGGTATGGTTTTTTCATTCTAGATTCTTAGTGGAGGCCCCCAATTTTCTAGGATTTCCATCGGCATTTCTCATTGCTTCCTACCACCTAATGGTATCAAATCAGGACAATGCCACCATTGTATATCAAGTTGATGAAGTTTTTTCTCCTATTCAGTGAGCTTCTCCATCCTTCTGATATACCAAAGGTAAAGTCTGACTCAATATGGTCAACGTATTATCATTGAAGTTCCATTAAACTCCGTACTTGCGTAGAAATTCTGTCCCAATCAGAATGTTATAGTTTTGGTTGGCCAATATATATCTGGCGCAGATACCACCAAGGATCTGAATCACAGTGGCAAAACGCTATACACTCCACAAGAGATGGTGGTATTTGGCCCAGCTGTCCTGTACTCCTTCTTGTGTTTTCAAGTCAGGGGAGATATTCATCCTCTTCATCAGCTTGGTCAAGACAATGTTGATGGATGCTCCACTGTCAACAATCGCCCTCAGCCATACTCAATTCACTTGTGTATCTATATATGTACACTCAAAGTATTGTAAGATAGTGTTTACTGAGTGTATAGCGGCATTATAAGCTGAATCAAGGGTGCGAATGATTTGCGCCGATAAATCATGAAGCAATTCCTTTACTGCGCTGAGGGGGATTGACAAGTTTGCTTAATCTAATCAGACTTTGGGCATGTCAGGAAAATCGGTGGCTTATATCTTGTCCACCAGTTGTCAGGCATATGGCCAGGCAACTTTCTTGATAATATTTGGGTCAATTCCCTTTACCCCAGATCTTATCACCACATTCACGTCCAAATTAATCACTTGATAAAGTTGATCATGTACATCTTTGTCCACAAACAGATCACTGATGTTACTTTCCTCATTCATGATATTGTGAGGAACAGGATTCTCTTTAGCTCTAGACTGTTCCCCATCTAGGCCACAAACCCTTTTTTCAACTCCTTTGTGGCAGCAGACTCTTTCACTTGGACCACATTGATTTTTCCTTCAACTTCTTGCAATGTACTGCAAAATCTCCCTTCCCTCTGCTTTGGTAGCAGACCTTCTCTTTCTTATTCATCCATCTGAACTCTTTGGGCTTATTCCCCAGCACGGTTCAGTTGTTTGTCTCTTTAGCACCTTCATTCACCTTTGTGGGATTTGAATTACATACTAGGTTGTATTTGAAACTTCTGTTTGGGGCATTGAAGGTTGCTCCCAAGATTTTAAATTATCTACCATTTGAGAGTTAGTATTTTCGTTATAAACATGGAAGGAATCATTAGGTGCAAATCACGATAGGGCTGATAGGCCTCTTGAAATGCGATTCTGGCATCAAAGTCGTCCAGTACCTTCACTCCAACCAGGATTGCAATTCCTGGTAGAACTAATCCATAAAGCTTGCTAAAGATTCATCTTTACGGAACTGGATGCCCATAAACTCCTGTTTGCGCTTTGACATGCACGTCAGGCTCGCAAATTCCTTCATTATGGCTGCTTTGGCCTACACATATGACCAGCTGTCCCCCTCCAGGTGGGGCAACACTAATTTCTGACAGTCAGTGATTAGGCAATTCATGACCATCAACACTTTTTGACAATCACCGTAGCTGTACATAGTCATATAAAACAGTCAGAAAAATGCTGGGGTGTTATCCCAATGGAATGTCAGAAATTTTAGCGTTGCCTTAAATCCTCCAAGGTATTTCTAGCCGATTCTCTAGGTTCAGCCACTCAGCTCATTTGGGGGAGTGATTTCAGGCATCATCTCTGAAATGGCAGCAAAGGTGGGCGGCATGTTTCTTGGTGTATTTAACTTCCCAATTATCATATGAGGACTTCTTTCTTTGCATCAGTTGCCACATATGGCTTACAATCGCATTTGTGAGTTTTTAGCTCCTCAGCCTGTTTGATAAGTCACTCAATATCAGTGCTGAAATCTATCAAATGAACGAAATCTGTTTCGTGCTCCATTTTCAGATATAAGACTTCTCAAATTAAGAACCTTCTTCTTTAATGATGTTACTTTTTTAAGTAACTCATACCTGAAACTTGTGACATTATCAATACCTTCCTCCATCTTGGCAACTCTTTCTTCCAAGGCTGCAAATTCTCAATGATCTGCTGAGTTTAGGGCGTTCTGATTAACGGTGGCTAACTCCGTTCATAGTTTTCTTAACTTGTCTTTATTTGACATTCTTCTAAGTTCTTCTACTCAACTACACCCCTGTAGTGAGCACCACTTTTTAAAAAATTTGGGTCTGGTTATTATTGGTTAATAACCCCTATAAACTTATTACTTGCACAGATTCAGTTCATGTGAAATTTGTCCGCATTATATGATAATTAATATTGGTTGATAATAGTATGACAACTATTATCCATAGTTGAATGGAAATCTTAGATCTCAGCCCAATGCTCAGTCAGTATTTTTGCTTTCAATACTTGAGATATCTAAATATAGGGTGTTGTTCCCTTGTACCACTAACCTGATCTTCTCTGAGATTCCCTGGTGACAGTTTCTCTGGGTTGACACATAGTCAGCGGCAATCCCCAATTTGTTTGCACTTCTTCTCTGGATATCCGCTCAGATCCTTACTCTTTTCCTTAAAGAGTCTTCCAATTATTGCACACAATAATAATATTCCTGAGATAGAATAGAAAAAATGAAAGCTGATAAAGTTTAATAAGCTAGTATTTACTGTATACTCTGTGTGTTTTATTATGAGTGAATTTTAGGGGAATTTGTAGTCGGGGATTCATGGTTTAACCCTTGGTTGACACCTCTTTGATGAAACAGCAGCCGTTTCCATTGAATCACCCATCCTCATCTCAGCAGTGATGGTCTTCCCCATCCTGACTAGGATTCCGACATTGGACATCCTTGAGACCTAAAATTAAAAAGAGTCAGAAAACGTGTCCTTAACATTTTCCTCTTGATCCAAGTGAACCAACCATATTTGGCAAGTGAATTGCTTAGGTAATGGGACTTGTTACCCATTAAGGCAGGTATGAACCAACTGATTGATTCATAAGTTGCAGGTGGAATCACTCGCCTCACAACATACTCCCTACATTCCCAATCAGTTGGTGATGAAAACTGACTGATACTAATTGTTACATCTGATAATTAATCACTATCAGATGCCCCTATTTAGTCACCAACTCTGCCCAACGAGATTTAAAGCATTTGTCCAATTTGACACTCAACAGATCCGACCAGGCTTATACAGTAAAATCCCCTGAACACAGATACCCCAAAATCAGGGTCAACTGATTTCCAATTCACCTTGCATTTGGAAATTATCCCATAGAAATTCCTGGTAATTTAGCAGTCTGGGAATATGGGCAAAAATCCCAACACCATTTTTAAAACCTCAGTTTTTCATATAAGTTCAGTTTTTTTGGAACTAGCACCAGTGTGAACCAATGACTTATAGTACTATGGACCCAAAACAATGGGTGATAAATCCTAGTGGGGTCTCCTCCTCTCCATGGACTATGATGTCATAAGAGGAATAAGGTCCAGCAGGGCTTCCTCACAAGATTGGATAGTCCACCTTACATGGAGAAAGCCATCTACTCACGTTAGACCAGGTTTTCTCACATGTTTTAATTAAGTAAAGCGTTCCTGGGTGAGATGAGAAGACCATGACTAGCGGAAGTTTAAGGAGGGAGAGCATCCCAGCCATGTTCTGGGTGTGTATCCCAAATTATCTAAGCTGGATCTGGCATCCTGGTTCCAACTTGCTTTTTTGTGTTTGCCTCTATGTTTGGGGTTTATAATTTATTTTGGCAATATTTACAAGGCTTGAAGCTACTTAAACCAAAATCTTGTAGAGGCCACCTCTGCTCTAGGGCGCCCTCCTCTTCTGGGGGTTCTTTAGTGACAGTTATGTAATGGTTGATTCCTCACCATTATGATGATGTACTTAAATTATTTTAATCTGACTTGCTATCAGATTACTAATATTTAGACGAATCAACATTTGGGGCTCTCATCTGGAGTTGGCTTGGCTTTTTCTATGTATCAACAAAACATTCTTTAGGCTCAAAAGAGATTAAAGATTGTAGCGGGTGGCTCCCAGAAGGATAATATTAGGTGTCAATCCTCGCAATTTTGACTCCAAGTTTAGAATTCTTACTCCTTGGCTTATTAGTTGGTTCCCAGAACAATAAATTTTTACAAATTAATGTTTGATAAGTTACTTTGGCCTAAATTACCCCAACATAACCTTGTGTTTTGTGCCATGCTCATGGTACCTAGCTTTGGGATTTTTGCCTTGACATTTTATATTTTAATAATAAATTAAATGCTCTTCAAGAATTTACCTCAATTACCTGCTCATCTTACCATGCTTGTAAGATTTCCCATTTCTGAGGTTAATTTCTTATTGCATCAGTCTTTGACGCTACCTTAAGTCCTAAACATGCACTTGGCATCATTTGCACCATTAGATAGCACCAAACATAATGAATAATGGTGATTGGAAAATGTGATTTTTAAAAGTTAAGACCACAATATTCAGACCCTACTACATATTATAACAAGTTTGAACTTCTTACACTGGTATCTCATTGTAAAGAGGTGACTACTCTCAACTAATGATTCTCTTAACTGTAGCTGAAATTTGTAATGGGCTCAAAGCTATAAAAAAGTCGAGAGGTCTATGAAGCTGAAAATTTGCGCAATATAGACTACTTTATTGATTTAGAAAGTTAAATATCTATAGGATCTGTGGAGACGTGGTTCAGCTGACATCCATGGCCCCTTATGTTCAGGATCTTTCACAGTCTCATGGATTGACAGCCTGGTTAACATCCTCATTATTCTGCATCATCTTTATGAATGCACCAGTGGGGGCCACGCCTCTCAAGGTTCAGGAAGTGGTGGTGAAATTCCTGAAGCATCTCCATCATATTTTGTGTGCGTGACACTACCTCATTGAAGCCCTCATTGGTGCCTTCAGGGACCAGTTTCATTTGCGGTGGCTCAAGAGTCAACTTATTGGGGTTCAACTTGAGATTAGAAATTTTGCTCAATCATTATCTTAGAACCCCAACAATAACCCCCTTCAAGATTCTGTCAGAGGAGGTTATAGGGTCGAAAATATGACCAAGTACTCAGTTCACCATGTCCCGTGATTAAAATCAGCAATGGAGTGCTCAGAGTTCACCTTATGAATGACCCTGTAAAGTCTAGATAAAGAACGTCAAGTTTGTTCTACCAACCTCCGGGTTGATGGTGATAAAATATTGAATTTTCCTAATTGAAAAATGGGTAAGGAGGGCTGACCAACATTAAATCACGATGTCTCCTTTTCTGTGGTGGTGACAATGTCTTGTGTGTCTAGGGCTTGAAGCCAGACAATTTAAACAGATAAGGCCCTCATGGTTAAATCAAAGTTCTCAGGCACAAAGGTATTAAGAAGGGGCTGAACGCTAGTTGATAATCATGGAGCACGTTCATATAAGTCTTTAAAGGGGGACATCCTTACTCTTGATTATAGTTTATCTGTTAAGCTAGCAAAGAGCTAGGTAAGTATGGTTCTGGCGGGTAGGGTCGGAGGTGGCCATCTTCTGCAAGATATATATGAGGGTTCCATTAGCACGTTCCACTGCCCCATTGGTTGAAGAGTTGTATGGGGTGGTGAATTTTTAGATATTTATAAAAACCTAAGTTAGTTCTTGTACTTCATGTGAGGTTAAATTTAGCCCATTGTCCAAGAGTAAAGTTTGTGGACATGCATTCTAGGCTAAAATAGATCAAATAAGGGATAGGACATGGCTTTTGAGGTGGCAGCAGGCTCAGAAATTGTTTTGACCCATTTGAACAAATGGTCCATAGCTAATAAAATATATTTATGGACAAGTAACCCGGTTGGCAGGGGGCCCACTACATAATGCTGATGACATTTAAGAGGCTTGACGGAGCCATAAATGAATGTTGATATGAGGGACTGGACCGATCCTGGGATTGATAAGTCATACAAGCCTCTAAACTTCCAGGATGGTTTAAACTAATTTGGTCTCAGTAGCATCATTTCTTCAGCCACTTGTATGTCTTTTCTCTTCCTCATGTCCAGGGTTATGTGCCCTTCTAGGATAACATTAGTTTGGGAATAAAGATAGACATAGAGGAGCCATTTATTGTTGACTTTCTTATACAGCATTCCCTCTTTATTTTGAGTGTCTTAGGTCATTTTGGAGCTTTTATGGATCTCAGGATTCTCCAACTCCCTTCTCTCAGTCCAGCCAATTAGATTGTACAGTCAGTCTTCTTTGGGGGTCATGGCGGTAAGTACTGGCATCCTCATGAGACCATTTTCATTATGATAAATCACTCATGTGTGACGGACAATAGTAAAGTTGTAGTTCTGCACCTTAGGTCCCATCTTGCTATCTGGCAATCCGGGTCCTTCATCTGCTGCAGCCAATTAGTAAGAAATGATCAGTGTAATCGAGAAATGGGTGTCATATAGGTAATGCAAAAAATGCTTGATTGCCAATAAGACATCCAAACACTCACGCCCACCAATGCTATAATATACTTCTTTGGCCTTCTCAGTATCTTGCTGAAGTAAACCACAAGGTGATCGACCTGATCTTTATTGTGTTGAGTTAGAATGGTCCCAATGGCAACATACTAGTGCCAGTGAATAGCAAGAAGTGTTGATCAAAGCGTGGATGAACTAAAATAGGTTTAGTGAAAAGAGCAGTCTCTAAGCATTAAAAGCCTGTTTTTGTTCAGGCTGCCACTCAAAAGAAACATTCTTCTGTAAGAGATAGACCAAAGGCTCAGCTAAGTCAGCAAGCTGAGTAATGTTTTGACAGTAAAAGCACACCATGCCCAGGAATACACGAATATTCCAAGGCTCTGAGGGCGTGTTATCTTTTTTATGGCGGCAACTTTATCTGGGCTGGGCTGGATACCATCTTTTGAGACTTTGTGTCCAAGGAACTACATTTTGTGTTATAAAAAAGAGCACTTCGAAGTCTTAAGCTTTAATGAAAACTTAATAAGATGATTATAGACTTCCTTCAGGTGTTCCACATAAATGTTTAAGGTTTTTGAGAAGACTAAGATATCATCAAGTACACAAGGACACATGATAGATTTAAGTCCCCTAGTATTCCATCCATGTTACGTTGGAAGGTGGTGGGCGCGTTGCAAAATCTCTGAGGCATCCTCGTTGGCTTGAATAGACCCTTGTTTGCTAATACCGACATTTGGTTTAATCTTCAGGAGCGAGATCTACTTGCTAATATCTGCTAGTGAGATCTATAGTAGAAAAGTAATGTGATAAAGCAAGCAAGTGGGGAGAATCGCTGATCCTGGGCAAGGGGTAACTATCCTTCTTGGAAGTGGAGTTAAGCTGTCAATAGTCCATCACCACACAATAGCTGTATCCTTCTTCCAAACTAACAGGAGAAGGGAGGCACAAGGACTATGTGAAGGCATCAATAGCCCGGATCAAGTAATTTCTTGAGCTCAACAGGCACCTGATCCTCTTTAACTTTACTTTTTCAGTAGGGACGGGACTAAATGGGGGGAGCACCCTCAGTCTCCACGTGATGCAAAATGTCATTTAATCTCAAGAAACTTTAGTTAGAGGTTGAGAAGAGATCTAAGTATTCCTTCAATAATTTCTTAGCGTGGCTCTGTTGCTCACTAGTGAGCTCCTGCCCAATTGAGGTGTCAACTAGAGTTACTAATGGGGTGTCTATGGCCCAAATTTATATAAACTTTTAAAGCTACGTGTCATTGATTGCCTCTACAGGAAGGAGGCAAATATAAGCAGCTTGATTAATAGGCCCCACTATCATAGGTTTTTTGGTGAGGTTAACCAATAACACCAATATACAGTCAGAGTATACAAGATCTAAAATTCTGGGACAGGTCAGGACCTCCTTAACAGATGGCTTGTTGAGGCCCCAAATTCTAATAGTTGTCTGGAAGGAATGTTGATATGGACCCAGATGCTGACAATTACCTGAAACTTCGATGGTATAGTGGTCTTGTGAAAGTGAATTTTCATGCTTTCTTGATCATCTACTGCAGGAGAGGGCATCCATATATGAGACACCCTTAAATGATACTAAAACTGATTAATACAACCAACACTCACCAACAGGCAATCCTGATATTTGACTTCTGTTTTGGCGTCACGAAAAGTTTCAAAATCCTAATGAGATCCATTGTCCCAGAAGGGATAGAATCCCCCATCATAGTGCATAACGGCATTATAATCTTGGAGAAACTTAGTCCCTATGAGAAGGTCATAGCTTGTATTGTCTAACGCAGTAGCACGAGGATTTACAATAAGCTTTACAAAGCAAATATGTGATAGGAATAGGCCTAATTTATTAAGTGAATTGTGGCCGAGCTGTGCCATATTCCATATAATTGGTCAAGTCTGGAGAAATTTTATGTGCTTCATTAATTTAGACAACTTGGCATTTTTGGGGGAACCACTGTCAACAATAGCATGGATAGAATTTTGTGTACACAAACTGTGACGCGGGTTACTAGGTTTCAAATTCCAGGGCTATAGTGAGGAACATAGGAAATTCATCTGAAGAAGAGTCTGTAATATCAGGTTCTTTATTATTAAGGGTATCAAATCATCTTCTTCTAGTATGACAGCGATAGGCTCATTAGAGGTCGCGGAACATTCTTGAGGTGTTACAACTATGTCATCATGAAGTGCCTCATCCTACATGCCGACGGCCTTTTTCCCACCTCCTTAGCAAGTTTCTTGCAAAAATTCTTGGCTCTATGATGGAATCCATTGCTGTTGAAGCATCAAGTTTGGGGATACTTCTGGTTCTCTACAACATGGACCTGAGGGCGACTGGAGGAGGTGGATGAGTAGACTTGGGATGCAAAATAGACGCAAGAATTTTATTAAGTGCTTCCTTAATTTCCTGGATGCAGGTGAAGCTATTCTTCTTGCCAATAATGTGCATCTGTACCCAAGGATAAAATTTTAAAAGTGGGGATGACCACAGTTATGGCTTTATCTAAATATAATGATTAGTGGTTACCAATTTTGCACTTAGCCATAGAATCAGCTTGTGAACTACACCAGACTTTCTACTTTGTTCAGCTTAATGCCCATGAACTAAAGCTTCTGGTTGGCCAAGGTTTGATTTCATCTAAATTCCTGGTTTAGAGCGGTACAAACCTGTTCTCAAGTATAGAATTCCTTTAGATGGGGGTCCATAATCTCATGGGTGGTACTATTTAAGAAGGAATGGATGTGCTTCACCTTCTCCGATTTTGTAGCCTCCTCCATTGAGCTTTCATAAGCGTACAGGAAGGAGTTAATACTTTCCTTCCCTAGGGTGAACTTCTCCTTGAAACTAGAATTTAAAGTTAGTCATAAGGAGGTGGAAAAAGTATTTACGTCAGGAACTATTGCTGGATCAGGGATCTCAGTTCTTCATAATCATGAGGGGATTGTTATCTAATCGTCATCTTAATCACTCAAATCCTCCTGAATGTCATCCCAATTTTGTTTTATAAGAGGTAATGTGGGGATTTGTGGGCAACATGCTCCTTCAGCTCTTGAGTCTTGGCATATTGAAGGAGCAGTAGACTTTGAAAATGGCTAAAGCTTTTTAGCCTATGACAGGTTTGTATTAGCTGAGTGATGTGCCATTGGTGAGCTTTGTTAAAGGCACTGAAATTATCTAATTTTCAAGGCTCAATTAAAACTCTGGGGTTGAGAGGCACTCCGCCTACTTGAAGCTTGCAGCCTTGGGCAACATTGCATATTTGATCTCATAGGACAGCCAGAGCTTTAATCACGTATTGTTTCCAGGAGTCATTAGAATTTACCAGGTGTAGGTGTCAAGAGAGTGTCTGTAACTCTTTCGTTCCCAGCAAGGTGATGTGGGATGCAAACCCACATTGCTAGGGAACTAGCCGTTAAGAAAAAGGGAAAAAAGACACCTTAAATGGTGCCTGTCCCAAAGGCATCCCAGGCAAGGGTGTAGAGCGCAACATATAGTACCAGGTAAGTAAGGAACATAACCGCTTGAGTGGACCCCAGAGGGAAGTCCATAATCAAGTGTAACTTGGCGTCGGGGGGCTTGGGTGCCTCGATCTGGAGGGGACCTGGGTGGCCCAAGGAAGCCCCAGGGATTTTGGTAAATTGCAATAAAAGGTAGTGGCCCACATAGTTGGAGACCTCCCCAAAGAGGTCCGCCACCAAGTTCGCCCAAGGGACCATGAGTAAAACGTAAAATAACGGGTAAATTTATTTAAGAAAGTCGACCAACAAGGAATGTTGGTCACAAAAAACATATTTAAAGTGGGCTGGGGAAATTCAGGTTCTGCAGAAGTGCGCCCAAGCCTTGACGCTCCAATAAACAGACGCATCCATCCATTTTCATAAAATACACTGAAAGTGCCTTCACTCAAGTAATCAAACGAAGCATAACTTACTCAAACTTAAAATTTCATAACTTGAATGGGATTCGAACCCTTGCTCTCCAATTAACCAAATTGAACCATCTTTATTTGTAACGTAAATCGTTCATTTCAGTGCCTGGGCCGAGATAAGAGGCTGGGCGTTTTGCACCCCATTAGTATCAACCTGGGCATGCTTGGCTTGCACCTAGCATTGATCTAAGGTGTGTTTCAGGTCAGGAAGAGCCTGAAGTTTCACCTTCTGGGCCTCCTGTCGCCCAGCCTTATCTTTAGCATCAGTTCCCACTGTTAAGACATCCAACAATGACAGTAGGCACCGTGAGCCCATAAGCCCTTGTGGCCCATGAGGACCCTTGGGCCCTTCTGACCCTTCACTTCCAGAGGCAATATTTCAAGAGGCTAACTCCTGGTAGTGTTTCTGGAGGGTCTGCACAAGGTCTTTAATCTGTTGAGGCGCTGGTTCCAGGCGGCCCTAAGGAGCTGCATGTTTTGGTGAATCTAGTCCTTAAAGTAGCCCTAAATTCCAATATCTAACATGGTAAGCGATTATGAACCTCATTGATTAACCAACGGGTATCAACTACGGATTCTTAATTGTTGTGAACAAAGGAGGTGGTCATGCTTTAAAAGTTGACATTATTTGAGTGTAGGGCTTGAGTAAGCCATAGTTGTCATGATACTTCCTGGTGATGCATCTCAACTGATTGTAAGAGGCGGTGTGTGGCCAGATGGAAGAAGCTTCAAGATAGCGTTTTGTACCTAAAACCAATTCTCCTGATGGTAGTAGAGCTGAGGTATATTAATCTCACATTGTGGAAGACACCAAAGAGGCGTGTGGGTTTAACGGAGCGTCCTCTTACAGAGTAGATGCCATTCAGTAGTTGTTATACAATCTCGTTGAGATTCTCATATTGGAGTTGATACTGATCCTTGTCAATAGATGGTAAATTAAACTATAAGGTGAGTAAAAACTCTAGGCTTTCAGGCTGGATATGAGGCATCTCATACTGAGAGGTGATAATCCATCGAGTTATGCTTCTCAACTGATCATCAGGTTGAGTTTTTATATTGCTATTCCCCTTTTTTGTGATAGACTCTTTACTTGGATAGCTCAGAGCCCCTGTAGTGAGCACCACTTATCTTAGTGAAACAGTTCTTTTTACTGTAGCTAAAATTCAAAATGGGCTCAAAGCTGTAAACTAGCGAAGAGGTCAATGAAGACAAAAATACGGGGGAAAAGATTACTTTATGGGTTAAAAGCGTTGCTATTTATAGGATGCATGGGGACTTGGTGCCTAGGGGACCTCCATGGTCCCAAATGTTCAGGATTTTTCACAGTCTTTTGAAATGACCGCCTGGTTAATGCCCTCATTATTCTGCGTCGTTATCATGACTCCAACAATGGGGGCATGTCTTTCAAGGTTCAGGAAGTGGAGGTAAATCTCTTAAAAAATCTCCATAGAATTTTGTGCATGTGATGCTTCTTGATCAATGCTCTCATTGGTGCCTTAAGGTACCAGTTTCATCTGCAGTGGCTCAGTAAACAACTTATTTGGGGTTGAATTGGGAGTAGGATCTGGTATTCTTGTTTTCTTAAATCCTGACAACTACATTACTATCCATAAATAGATAATTAGAGTTACTATAGATTCCTTAAACTATAGCGTCTCAATTAGAGCTGTAAGCTATTTACTCTAAAAAAGAAGTTCACTGTAGTATCATCATTTTCATTTTACTGAGTGCCAACTTTTAATTAAGATACTCAAGGACTATCATTACTCTTCAATGACTGGACCACAAAATTCAGAAGAAAAGAACGGATTTCAATGGAGATATGTGGCATAGAATTAAGCAAGAAGTTTTGGGCTATATTGTAGGTTGTAAGACTTTTTAATCATACAAAGCCTCAGCAAGATGTGTCTAAAATAATGAACAATCACTGGAAATCACCCTAAATATTTTAAAAATTGGAAATAGATTATATTGTTAATAACAAGATTAGTAGGTAACATTTTATCAATTAATGTTGATAGGCTATTAAACTACTTACATATACCAACCATCTCTAATGTCAAACTTCAGCAGACCATATTCTTGTTAATCTGCAAGTTTTCCGGCATCATAGATGTCTAAATCCAGCGAAAATTAAGTATTTAAGTCAATCTTATGATGGTATTCGAACCTGAATTAAAGATTTGACGAAACAATTGTTAAGGATAATATAAAAACTAGATTTATCAATGCCTCCCAATAATGGGGTTAAAACCCATTCTATGCAATTTAATGTTGCTCAACAGAAACCTACCAATATTAGAAACCAAATTCAATCTATGATAGGATCAAATCTTGTTTGACAGAAGTAACCAGAATCACATATAATCCCCAATTGATTAAATTATAGATCATGGATTGACGCGCTTTAAGATTTTTTCTTAATAAAAATTCCCTTTAATCACCATACATTTTTTGGTTTTAGATAAAATTAAGTTCATACTCTTTTTACCGCACATTTTGGCTTTTTCCGCTATTAATATAGTGATAATACTTTCTGGATATGCCACTCAGGTAGTTTATTCCCTTGGCTAAAAACTTTTTGTAAAAAATAACTTTTTTTTGTATCATTTACCTAGGACTTCAGTTACCCTGGTTTCTTTCTTGAGGGATGATTGGACCTTGTCCCCACATCCTAACAAAACTGATACTCCCTGCCAGGTTACACCCCAAGCACCTGGCGAAATTATTATTGCAATGAACGACAACAATTTGTCATCATACACCTTTTCAGATCATGATGCCACTCACCTCAGTAATGGCAATCAATATGCACATAGGAGAAATGACACCAACTTGCAACCTTTTATTACCTGCATCTATAAAGGTAAACCTCCTCACCCCATTTGTGAACAGTATCAGTATCAAATCTTGGACTTTGATGAAGCTATCCAGCTCCTCTTTCTGGGGCCTATATCCCCTGAGGTCAATCAAATAAAATACAAGCCCAAAAATTACTGGTCATATGATGAGTTTAACTGACAATTTTTCGCTTAGTAAAGAACAATTAAGAGTAGGAGTTAAGAAGACTACGTCAATTTATACACCCCACCTTATGCCATCTATATATAAGTAGCCAGGATCCATTATCAGTTTTTACTTCAGCACTTATAGTTTTTGGGAACTTTACATACGCAGCTCCTTCAATTTAACAGTCCGCCTCTCTCTTTAGCAGTGATATCCAAAGAGCTAAACTGATAAATCTCAACTCATCAATGAGATGCAGGTCATGTTAACTTGTCTTGATGAAGGAATCATGAGATTCATACAATTGGAACTCCCCAATCATTTCAGTTAATTAGAAGACATTGCTCTTAAGCAAATCAGAGTTTGTACCACCAGAGTACAAACTCAAATTGATAATTTTATGACCTCCGTGGATGAACGCCTTGATTTTCTCAAAGAGTTGATTTATGGCATATGCGATTCTCAAGACATTAAACATTCTTACCATCTAGTACTAAAAAAAAAGACATTAAACATTCTTCCAGACCACCTGGGGCGTCAGGCGATGCTGGCACTCAAGGAATACTTGGTGTTGGAAAATCGCTTTTTCTGGCGATAGTGGGCTCTGCTGGTTGGCAGGCCAGCCAATATGAAGACTGGCTGACCCTTGCCGTTTCACCTTAGGCGATGGGGCCAGCAGCGCCAGCTAACCCCTTTGTATGTCACCTGCGCCATTTGATGATCCCCCAGCCTAAACCTCAACCTATAAGAATAAACATAAACTTAAAATAAAAGGGAGATTATGCAAAGAAAGATGTTCATTGATAGGGAAGCACCAGGTATTTATATGTATAAAAGGGCTACTGAGCCCATCTCCATGCCTATTGGCTTATCGCTGCAACTCCTGCCAACCACTCTCTCTTCCTTTATGCTGCATTTCTTTATTCTGTGGCATCAAACCTATCACCCCATCCTTCCTGATGTCTGAATATTAGTTTCAGCTCATTCTCAGCAGTCAGTCGCTGATGATCCATATAAATTGAAAATATATATAATATTGAATTTAAGTTCAGCTTAGTAGTTATGCGTTGGGTACATCTTTGGTGGCTCAGGTCACTTAAAGTATCTTAGCTTCTTGCTGACAACACACTTTGACTCTCCTAGTTGATCATTTAAAGAATCACCTTTCTCAAATGATAATTAACTATTATATATGAGGCGCTGGAAACAGCCTTAGCCTCAAACTTGGAATCGTCAGTTTTCTCCAATATTACTTAGTATTATAAATGGATCACTCTTGGATGATAGTTGCTGGTGATCCATAAATATAATTTGGGCCATCAATTGGCTCCTCCCAAACCTAACACCCAACTCAGCAGAATATGGTTTTGGCTTAGCCCATTTGAAAAGCAACTTACCATGCAATCATTAAAACACCACAAAATTCAGTCAATGAGCCATTCTTCCTAAATTTGAAATTTCAACCTAATTCTTGCTTAATCATTGGAGGAATCTGTCGGAGTTTTTCCATTGCAGCTGAAGGATAAGAATGTTTTAGGTCAAGTTCAGCCAAAAAGGAGAATTGTTGACCATATGCAATTCTCAAATTCCACTAAGAGCAGTTTTAATGATAATGTTGAGAATATCAGCCAAAAAACCCTGGCCTATTCTTGGTGGAACCCTGTTAATTGGGGTAACACTGGTTCAAAACCTGTACGGGCAACTAATGTAAAATCTAGAAATCAGATTTCTCCAATCCCACGATGGACCATGGGGCAACCATTGGAAGGTACGCTCCCAACTACCATCAGGTCCTCCAAGGCACTTATGGTGGACCAACCCCATTTTATAGGCATGGGAAAGGTCCCATGAGGTGAAAGTATTTTAGTCAGTGATGATTGGTTAAAGTACATTAAAACATTACCGTATGGGTACATTCTGCGCCAAAACCCCGTTCCCACTATCACTCTGACCAAAAAACTAACTCAAATTCCCTTGATCTGACAGGTGAGCATACTATAATTTCTAATTCAAAATTTGGGGAAGCTATTCAAAAACAATCTTAAATTCCCTCTGACCCTCAAAGTAGTATAAATACTGCTTAGTCAAACATTGAGAAGGATCATTTTTCAGTTACTACCCCACGCTCCTAAATACCCTTATTAAAATTAAGTTTTTATCAGTGTTTATTTTATAATTTTTATTAAAGCTTTTGTATGATCCAGCGGCGTAAGCACCAGCAAGCTCAACCAGGATGGATTCCTACAAATTGGTGCTCACTACAGGGGACCCCTGTACACTACAAAATTCGTCAAAAATGGAGGCTACAACCATGAGTAATCGTCCCACTTTTCCTCATCACATGGAATCACGTTTAGTTGCTCAGGAAAAGCAACTAACCAGTGCTATATCCCAGATCAATGAACTTGAGCAGCACCTCTAAAACCATGTTTTAAAGACAGGTACATCCAAGGCGAAGGGAGTATTGCTACTTTTTTGTATGTTTATGAAGCTGCCATGAATTGTGCAACGGACAAGCAAAAAATGTAACATATCCTTCCTTGTTTAAGCCGCTTAGTGCAAGA
This sequence comes from Massospora cicadina, assembly GCA_022478985.1. Lineage (NCBI taxonomy): Eukaryota > Fungi > Entomophthoromycota > Entomophthoromycetes > Entomophthorales > Entomophthoraceae > Massospora > Massospora cicadina. The sequence continues at coordinate 153,312 of JAKSZP010018554.1, forward strand.
GATGATAATTTCTTACCTGAACCCTTTGCTGATCAATTTTACCTCTGCTGCGCAAATTTTGTCAACCTCAAACATGCTTATTCATGATGATGCTATCGCCGCCTTGTTAATTGGGTTAGTGTCTCAGCCTTCTTTAGCCTGACATATCATCTCTGTAAAATGCCATTTCAAAAACATCCACGATATTAAAGAGGCTTTGGTAAAAGTGTCCGAATTCCAATTTTGTGCCAAAACAAATGTCGCTGATTTAGAGTGAGCTCTTCTGTTCCTATTTTCCCTGAAAAAACGGCCCCCTCAGTATGACTCAAAAAGGTTATTACTCCTTCATATGAATCAAATCCCTGTAATTTAGTAACAAGCATACGCCTGCACAAGCTCACTAAAGCTGCTGAGCCTACCCCTTCAGTTAAGCTGATAAATGTGTGTCCTAAGGCTATTCAATCTCCTGAGGCCTTCTCTCCTACCTCCGTCACGACCTTGCCAGTTGTTGAGAATACCATTGGGGACAAATCTGAGGGGGAATATGATGACGTTGGTTACTACATATTGGGAGCCCCTGCGGAAATATATGTGCCTGATCATTTGAACGCTAAGAAGTAGATGAGACCACCATACCTGAATAAACATACCTCAGCCAAATACTATGGTGCCCAAAAGTTATTGATACTGCCAGCGATGGTGACCAATTCTTAGCTGGCATGATATGCCCTCTTCAGCGGTATATTCCATAAAATCCATAATGTACAAATATCGTGAGGATGTTAAAAAGCTAACCTCCACCAACCGGCTCAAGGAGGTCTTAGCTTTGTCCCTAAATTTGGAGGAACGCTCACTAAGGTTGAAGTGCTAATTCAAAAGGTCTAAATACTGCCCATCCTAAACACCGGCTCCACCGTTAACGTGATCTCCACTAAATTTATCAAGAAGATAAAGCTAGCTCCTAACTTGGAGTACACGAAAGAATTTGAAACCACTGGCCCCAACAATACCCGTGCTATTGGTGAATACTCTTTCCTTCGCATTTGAATTAAAAAGCTCATCCTGTCAACCCCTACTAAGGCTTTAGACAACAATGCATATGATATGCTCATTGGCACAAAAATCTATTTTGAGTATGTAGTAATAATCAACATGAAGCAAGGGGTACTCTCATTACTCAACTATGAGGTCTCTTTAGTCTTATTCAATAAAGAACCCATCAAGCAAGAATACTCTTGGCTGTTCAAATACCCTTTTTCAGCCATAACCTTGCCTTATTCCACTACTAGGCGCAACACAGAAAATTACCCAATTCAGTGGATTCCGGGGATGGTTCCTTTCTACGCTGCAGATGAGGTCTTGATTAAGCCTGGGGAACAAAGGGTGGTTGATACTAAAATCACACTACAAATCCCACACTATTTCTTGTTGCACCTCGTAAGAATTAAGGGCGTTAGCCCCTTGGAGCCTCATGTATTTCCTGGGATACTAGACCCATCCTATAAGAGGCTAATTACCATTCTACTGGAAAACTTCACCAGGAAGGACAGATCATAAGGAAACATAAGGAGATTGGCAGAGGCTTCCTACTCTCATTAGAGGACATCGAACATATCCACTCCATTGTCTCTATGGCGGATTTGGGTTTACCCATGGACAATATCGTGTGCACTTTGCTAATGTTCATATTTCGGATAAGCTGACCCAAGAGGATTTTGGAAAAAAAGTTCATTCCTTATTAGACAAAAATCAGTGACATATTCTCCAAATTAGATACTGATTATGGCCACATGAAGGGCTGGTGCTATTTCATTGATGTGGGTGATGCCAGGCCTATAAAGGTCCAAACCTTATTGTAAGTCAAAGATGGAGGAACAACAGATGAGGACGGAGCTCCAGCAGTTATTAGACTTGGGGTTACTCATTCCTTCACAAAGCCCTTGGTCTTCACCCCTCTTACTAATTAAAAAACGGAGGTTATCAGATATTCATGGATTACCATAAGTTTATATAGCCTCACTAAGAAGGATATCTATCCTATCCCTCGCATTGATGACGCCCTGGACTAACTCTCTGGCTCTAACTTCTTCTATGCCATGGAATTGGTCTGTGGCTATTGGCAAATGGACCTCTTTCCTAAAGATCATGAGAAATGCGCTCTTATATGTAGTGAAGGTCTCTTCCAACCCACACAATTACCTAAAGGGTTGTGCAACGCACCTGCTTCTTTCCAGCATGTGATGGATTACATCTTGCAAGAGCTCAAGTAAACTTGTGTAGTTGTCTATCTTGATGACATTTGGTGTTTTCAAAACCTTAAACAAACATCTAGATCACTTGAAGGAGGTTTTTCAACAGTTATGTAAATTAATATTAAGTTAAAGCCCTCGAATTGTACCTTCTTCCAAAGCAAATTGGATTTACTTGGCCACTCCATTTCCCAAGAAGGAATTAACCCATGTAGGACAAGGTTGAAGCCATCTCAAAAATTACGCCTTCTAAAAATCTATGGTATATTCAGATATTTCTAGGGATGATGGGGTATTACAATCAGTTCATCCCTAATTTCACCTAACTCAGTGAGCCCATGTCTGGCTATTAACCAAGAATACCCCTTTCTATTGGGGTGCTGAACAAAAGGCCGCTTTTAAACCAATGAAGCAACTGCTACAACAACGTCCTATCCTACAGCACCCAGATTATAATAAACCTTTCATCATATTCACTGACGCCTCAGACTATGCCATTAGGGCCATCTTAGCCCAATTAGATGAATACAGTGTAGATCATCTTGTATCCTATTTTAGTAAGATGCTGTCAAAGGCGGAATACAACTACAGTGCAATGGAGAAGGAATGCCTTGCTTTTCTGTTAACTGTAAAGCACTACCGCCCTTTTCTATATGAAACCACCTTCACTGTTGTTACAGACCACGCATCCCTTAAGTGGTTGCAGAACATAAAGGATCCTACTGGCCGGTTAGTTCGCTGGGCTCTAATGCTCCAGCTGTATGACATGAAAATTGAACACCGTGCTGGAACCTGTCACTTGAATGTTGATGGTTTAACTCAGCTACCAGTCCTTCACTTGGATAATAGTGAGGCGGAGAGGCTACATGACCTCTTAATAACCCCCAATGAATGGGAGGATGAGGATGAGCCTGTTCAGATAGAGTTAGCCTGGCACTCCCATAACACCAAAGTTGAAGATGGGAAGTTGTATAAGCATGTGGTTACAAACTGGCTATCGTAACTTCAACCCTGGGAATGGTAGCTGCTATCTTAGAAGCTCATTCCACCCTAGGTCATGGAGGGACAAAGAAAACTTAAGAGTAGATTATTAATTGGTTTTAATTTGGATGTTATGATTGAATCTAGAGTTGACGTCTTTGAAGCCTGAAATATGTGTAAGAAGCAATCCAGTTTCAAGACTAGATACTAGTATGAACCAGCTACCCCTCAATAACCATTCCACACCATCAGTTTGGATGTAGTAGATCCCCTTCCTCATTCTACTAGTGGAAACCTATTTATCCTAGTAGCTATTGAGCACTTCACTAAGTGGTTAGAAGCCGTGGATCTCCCTGCCCAAACGGCCAAGCCACCGCCACCTTTTTACATCAACACATCTTCACACGTCACGTCTGCCTCAAGTACTACTCTGTGATAATGATAAGAACCTCACCTCCATAGTAGTCAGCATCCTGGTCACATCTATGGGAACACAACAACTTTTCTCGGCTCCAATAACCCCTCCACAATGGGACCTTGGAAAGAGCAAATGGAACCTAGGTTTCCATTCTTAAAAAAATGGCCTCCTCTGATCATCTTCACTAGGATCAATATCTACCCAGTGCTCTTATGATATACCGGATTAGCTATCATAAGGTTTTAAAAATGTCTCCAAAACATATCTTGTATGGGCAGGAACCAGGCATACCTGCTGTCAATATTTCAATATGACTGGACAATAAGCAGTGTTTCTGACGAATGATAATTTAGATGCAAAGCGAGCTCTAAGGGTGAGTAATAGGTTAGAGCAATGTAAGGTGAATCGATTGATTCAATTAGTGTTTGGCAAATTGAGGAAGTTCCATTATAGCCTCAGTGATCAAATGAACTCTACATTGATAGCAAATAGAGATTGACTAAGAGAAATGTGTCAAATCCATTGAAGAATACTGAGGGTTAAGGGTTGAGTGGGATAGATAAGTTGAAGAGGTTTTTAGGAAAAAGAGAGTGTGTGTAAGCAGAGAGGGTCTACTGGTTATATCATATTAAATAAAGTAGCGTAGTTGGGGCAATTGCCTCATATTTTATAAAGTTTAGTACATTTATTTGGGGGACCAATAATCTCTATATTATTTGACCGTTGCTCAATGGGCTAAACCCTGTGCAATTCGTTCAGCTGAAACAAGTCATAGCTACTAAAAGTTAACAGTGGTGCTCACTACAGGGGGCTCATAGATCAATTATTAACAACTTCATAATTGCACTCATGGCGCAACCAGCTTGCTTTGATGGGGTACTACCCTCGTTTATTGAATTGTCTCATATGTGGAGCTGAAGTTTACTTTGGATACCTTACTTAGGCGCAAAAAGTGCCTTTTCAGGAGAATAAAAATTTTACTGAGAAGCTCAACCATGCCTTCCGCCAACTGCACCTTGGTAGGTGACCACACAACTAGCTTGCTGACCTCTTGAGCAGCATGACGGAGTGGCTAGACTGTGCAGAGTATAAATTAAATAAGGTTGTTAAGGAGGAAATCTGAAGTGACAGACTGCCCCCATTTAACTGTGATGGTTACATACATGGGTTTTTCAAGCGGTTTGAGTTTGTCATAGAGGGGGCTTCCAATTGGCAGAAAGCAAAACTGTTGTTATCCGCGTTGGACGTTTCAAGTGCTGATCAAGTTAAATGTTATCTTAAAAATAGTACTGTAGTTTACCAAGAGGTGAAAGAGACTGTAATCCGCCTGTTTGGGGGCAAAGCGACAATGGCTCAGTGCAAGGTGGATTTTTTAACAATGTCTTTTCAAAAAGGTGAGTCCTTATTACAGTTTTCAGAGTGGTTCACTAATGAGGCTCATGTGTTGTTGGGTGTGAATGTCTTACCTAATGAGGAGGTGGGCATAGTGATGATAGCGGCTATCAAGCCCTATCACAAATTGCATAATGCTATGTTATACACTCTTCAGGAGGATGTGGAGTTACTCAAAATCATCCATCATTTATGCCATCTATCCGTCACCTTTAGTGCTCCCAACATGGAGAAGAAATATCCTGCATCCGCCACTGAAATTCCGCTAAATGAAGGATCCCAACAATATGAGGGCAATCCGTGGGTTACTCCTCAGTCACTTAACCCATGGGCGGGTCCTTTCCGTCCCTATTATGATCAATCCACTTATCCTCAGGCCCATAAAATCCCATGATTTAATAGTAGACCTAGACCTTCTGGGGTGATTCAGAGATGAGTGATGGTCCCAAATGCTTGTTTCTCGTGTGGCCAAACAGGCCATTAGGCAGTTAGTTATCAGGCCAACCCAAAGGTCCATGCAGGATCCACTGTCCTAAATGAACAGGGAAAAGGGCGAGCGGAGTAGAGACAAGACGCTCTGCTTCTGCTGATTCAAATTTTATTGTCCCTGATGCTTATCATTAATCACTTTGTGTCAGCCCTGGGGCACACTCTGAGTATTTACTATATCAACTGTGCATAATCTGTACAC